>QVRM01006540.1:0-263068 GCA_003439945.1 Dermanyssus gallinae | reverse complement strand
TGGTCGCTAATTTGTCTATGATTAAGTCTTCTACCAGAGTGCGTTCTCCGCAAAGTTCTAGTGCCAAGGTACCTGACGCGTTCTTGGGTAATCTCAGTGCACGTTTCACAAAGCACGCCTTTACACGGTCTAAATTTTTGAGATCGCTCAATGTTAGGTGCGGCGCAATTACTGGGAGACAGTACTGAAGTATCGGGGTGATTTTCATCCTGAATATTTTCATTGCTGCTTCAAGACCCACGTCTCAAATGTCTCCGAGTAGCATAATCGCGGCCGTGGCCTTTGCTCGCATTTCCTCGATGTGTCTGCTAAAAGTCAGTCGCGGTGTCAGGGTTACGCCAAGATACGAGAAATTGTTGACCAGCTCAAAACAAGTACTGTTGATCTTGACGCGATGATCGGCAACGGCGTAAGAGCCGCCGCGGCTGAAGCGAAGGATCTTTGTCTTAGAAATATTCATTATCAGTCGGTTCTCCGCACACCATTTTGAGGTTTCATTTAAGTAGAATTGTACGTGATCCCGGGATTTGGCTAAGATGACGAGGTCTCGTTAGACAGTGTTATCCTATTGACAATCTGTTACATGTATAAAGTGAAGACGTTAGTCAATATGTATATATATATATATATATATATATATATATATATATATATAGATATATATATATATATATATATATATATATATATATATATATATATATATATATATATATATATATATATTTATATATATATATATACATGACGCAAGCGCGTACACAAAACTGATAATCTGGGCGCGATGAGGTAAGATATGAACTTCGATGAGTCAGGCCTTACACGCCGCCAATACCAAAAGCAGTACTTGCTGCAAACTATGTACCAATGAAAATTCCTAATAAAATGAGCAAAATATGTACGCGGCGAATATTCAGAGGTACATTTTAGGTGCTCTGCAGTGGATGATCAAATACCAAGCCTTGAATTTTCACGTCGTATTTTTTTTCAATTGACGTCCTCTATCCGAAGAGACGCGTTTTAAAGCTGCTCTACGTGCAAAGTACACTAATAATATACTTGAGTGCCAACTGACAAATTAATCTATGGCGATTGTGTCCTTTCCGCGATCTGCTTTCTTAGTAAACAGAGCAGGGTAGGGCTGGCAAGATGTGATGCTACTCAACCGAATGAGAGATTGTGAAAAAATATCATAGAAGGGGAAACGTTGTACGGGCACCTGATGTACTTTGAGGTCAAATCTAGCGATGCATCTATATAAGGTTCAGTTAACGCATAATCAGGAGCGGCTAAGCTTCGTCAAATTGGCTTCCAAGATGATGCAGCGTGATGTAGATTTTGTAAAGAAAGTTATATTTTACGACGGAGTCAATTTCTATCTGAAGGGATGTGTAAATACACTAAACTATCTGGGCCCATCTGGGCAAACGAGAACTCTCGCTTGAATCACGAGGAGCCGTTACATGAGGCCTCTGTGGGGCTACAGTCTGTGGGGTCTCTATATATTTTTTTATATTTTCTCAACGCTCCTGTATGTATATATATATATACGTCCGAGTAGGCGTACGAACCTTTAATGTTATATATATATATATATATATATATATATATGTTTAACGATACAAGCAAATATTGTTGTGCACGCCGGCTTTTGCACGCCAATCTATGCAAGCAACGTTTTATTACCAAGGCTATATTGGGGGCTTTGCAATAGCTCCTTGTCTGCATAATTCCGAATGCTTGAGTTTTCACTTATTCTGCACATCCCATAATTGATTTGCCCTTTTTGTGTTTTAAATCTTAAGTCTGAATAAACTGAGTAATGCCAACAAATTGGAACGTAAGCGCTTGCACTTCTCTACTTAATCGCTACCTCCAAGCTTCACTCTCGAATTGTTCGGTAATGACCGGCAATGAAAAATTGACCAAGAGTGGTGACATATTAGAGGAGGCAGGCCATAACAAATCTTAGATGGAAATTTACATTATACCCTGAACAATATTCAAGGTGAGTCAGAATGGTGAACTACCCTATTTTTTCGATTAAACTACATTCTTGTTATTGCTCAGCATGAATTACATCACGTGGCAACTTAACGCAAAATTGGGCCATGTTTATAAAGTCAAAAGCTTTATCTGTTTTTACTCTAACTAAACAAGCGCGTTTAACAGAGCTAATCATATTTTTTCGTTTTTGATTAATTTAAGCAACTTGACGTAATCGGTACGGTCGAAATAAAAGTTGATGATGATCCTAGTAAACTGTATGCGGTTCCGTCTGGAATATCTAAGGCAGAACAGATAAATATGATGCTTCATATGGGCAGAGGTTTTTACTTACCATCAAAGTCAAACGTATTGAACACTCTGTCCACTTAATGGTTTATTTCTTGTTTTATGCCAACAAAAATCTGATATCGCAAATGTATACGCTATACGTGTTAGCCGAGGATGTATCGAGATTGATATGTCACTCTCCCATCATCCTACTAAGTGAGTTATGCTAAATGATCACGCACTTGACTATTTTAACAGAAATAAACAAAACAATTTACCGTTTATAACTTCGACACTAGATTAAGCAATACATGTTATTGAAAACCTTGATCTTAGTCATCATATAAACGATTTAGTGAGGGGGTTATTTCAATTTGTTAATAGCATTTTCCTTGTCTTATTTTAACAAGGTCTGATGTATACATGTGATATTATATGTCGCTTGTTGTTTTCAAGTGTCTGTATTGCTTTCCCGATCAGAGAAGTCCAATCTGAAAAATATAGAAAAAAAGCGGAAAACGTACAAGAAAGACGCATTTTTTAAACGTTCTTACTTGATATGCCCTCATAACGTAGAGACTAATATTTTTTCACCAGGTTGCTCAATGGTTAAACAACATCTAACAAAACAAATTAAGTTATTCAAAGGAACAGCGTTTCTCATTATGCCTATTACCCAAGGCAGCAGGGTTTACCTGCTGGGTGACTCCAGGAGCCAGCTTATCCAGCAGGTCGGAAGCAAGCCCCCCTACGTCGTGAGCATGGCACACGTTCGAAAACAAAACACAATAAGTTAATCGTTTTTGATATGCTGTATGTCCCTCCAATAGTCGCTAAGGTCAACCACATGGCAACTTTTGAAAGACTAACATCAATATCAACCCACTCACCGTTAAAGTGTTAAAAAATAAGACTGGTAGAGCGTGTCGAACCAACCGGTCTATTCCCCAGCAACAACAAACTCACAGTGAGCTTAATTGCATGTTGATAAAATCCCGATCGCTCAGGAGCTCGGGAGTTTATCAACACTTGCGAGGGGTGCGAGGGAAAGAACCTGCCTTCCCCTCGCAAAGCCAGGTGCCCTCGGCGTTCTACACAATTACCTGTTTGAGAAGGAAATTAATATCTGCATGGCAACAGAAACGTGGCTTTCTGAAACCACCGTCAGCAGTCCTGAGGTGAGTCAAGGAGATAATCACGAAGTGGCTGGAAGGGGTCGAGGATCCAGAGAAGCCAGTGTCCTTATATTCGTCCGCCACGGTCTGCCCTGTGCCGAGGTGTACCTATCCACTTACACATCGGAAATCGTAGCGGCCGATCTCAGTAAATACGACCCTAAAATTTGTCTAGTTGATGCATATAACTCTCCAATAGGTGAATCGACCAATAGGCTCGAGTCGCAGCGGTGTCAGCTCTAACGGAGAAATTGACAAATTTAGTGAAGGTGAACTGCACTGTCGTAATAGGCGGCGACATAAACTTTCATTAAATGGGGCTCATACGAAAGACCCCGCGGAACGGAGTACACCGTCTCCTGGTGATGTTAGACTTCTGAACAACAGAAGGCTTCGGACAGTTCGTAGGAAAGCTAACGAGGCTCGGCTCTATACTGTAGAGCTGTGTTGTGCAATTACAAAGCAGTCAGTCAAGCTGTAGTTTCCCCGGGCCCACTTGAATCAGATCATCAAATTGTGTCATTTGTTTTCCTGTTTATAGCCGATTTAGTTTCGACTACAAAAACGGTAACTATGAGTTGATGCAGTTGAAGTGGAATATAACAAACTGGCAAACCTTTTTCCAGAGCTGCACGTCAATGAATAATATGTATCTCAAGTGGCTTAGTATATGTGGGTTCTGACAGAGTCATGGATACCCAAAAGGATGACTGGAAAGGACTCGATAAATATTCATCTACGTAAATTCCACAGTGCTCTCGAAACGGTCTCTGAGCCGTCGAAACTAGTCTGAATTCAAACATAAATAGCCAGCGCATTTCTACACCAACGCCTACTGAGCGAAAGTGCAATCATTCGCAGCCAGAACCCGACGAGGATGTCAAGCTTCGTGAGGTCGAGAATTATGATTTACGACTCACTTTCGTCCTTCAACCGCAAAGATGGATCGTTTGCAACGGATGACGTCGAGAAGACAGAAATTCTACGACAATTCTATAAACATACTTACGCAAGTGACGAGGAGTTACATGAGCGAAGGAATATCGTCCTCTCACATTATCAACAGTGTAGATGTTTCCCCCACAAATTTGCGGCAACATTTGCGGGACAGAGGCGAGCTCGACCCCTGACGGAATCCCGGCGATCGTATTTAGCGAATAATGTATGAACTACTAAGTGGCATTTTTCCTCGATTGTTGGAAGATTTTGGTACACTAGCGGGGCTGTCTAGCATCGCTGTAATACTTTCCGTACATAAGAAAGGCAATAAGGCCGATGCAGCAAACACGCGTCCCCTCATCGCAGCAAACTCATCGAAAGCGTCAATCGCGACAGCCATATATGCAAACGCTAACGACCAAGGTCCGACTCGGTCGGAGGCCCAGTAGTCATGTCGCAAATGTTTAAGCACGACCCTGTAGCTCCTGGACACCGCACTTGATTGGGCAAAAATGTGCAACGAATTGGACTGCGTCGACGTTGTCTATTTCGATTTCAAGTCTGCGCTCGAGTCGGTCGCACACTCTAAACTGCTTCACACTCTGGAATCGGCGAGCGCATAATAAACTGATCAACTGGGCTGAACACCACCAACAACACGAACTTTCCGAGGTCGCGGTGATGGACAGTATCGTACAGTGAGTCGAGTGTCATCCGGCTGTTCGCAAGACACGATCCTCGGGTCACTGATATCTATTCTATGCACTGATCCACTGAAATATCTAATTCCACAAAGAGTTGAAGCTAATGTATACGCAGAAAATGTGAAAGCGAGAAAAAATCGAGGGTACTGTCGATCCCACACTATAAAGGATAGATGCCGGCTTTAGACGACGTTAGACGCTTTCACGGATTAGGCGGACGCCCTTAATTGGAACCTGTCCATCCATGAATGCGGAGTTTTGCATTTTAGACATGGAAATACAAGACATCCCTAAAACATTGAGGGTCAGGAATTTCGCAAACAAAGAAGTCACCGAACCGATGTTGTCACGAGGGCGTCCCAGCGTGCAAACTGAATCTGTCGAGCATTCATTATTTGCTTAACTGGCTTGTACGTCCACCTATATACAATACATGCACTTACATTCATACATACTGCACTACTGACACATGCAGCACCGGTGTGGTTTTAGGGTCCTATTAAGATCAAAGCTTATCTGAACACGAACAAGATGTTCGTGTAAAAGCAAACGACACGTCAAGCCAGCAGCTTTGTTCCTATGTTCATCGCACGGATATTCTGCATCAGTGATCTATACCCATGGAGGATCTCTAGGCATATCCATGGGTAATAGAGGACGCCAAGAACGCCCTGTACAACATACAGATTATAACTAAGTATTGACCACATGACACTCATGCATATATGCAACATGTATACTTCCTCTCTATCTTGAGCGCTTCAGTCTTCAACTGCATCTCTTTTTTTAAGTTTTAGTTTAAAATAAAAAGAAAAAAAAATATATATATATAGCATACTTCTAATGTTTGAGTGTCGCCGTTAGTACAGTGCCATATGGAACATGTATTGAACACAATATGGTATTATTGTAGTACCATGAGGCAAGCTCCGTGGAGTTCTACTAGTTATCGCAGTCAGTGTATATAAGGCGCTAGCAAACCCTTATTTTAGCAATCATAACCCTTTAAAATAAACTTTACGTTATTTAAACTGGTTTTTAATTTACCTCGCTTGTGAAAAGACTCGAAGTAAAGGCAAATTTTGACATATGTAGTATTTAATTTCGTTTTAAATCCGAAAGTATTCGTAAATCGCAGGTCAACCACTCAGGACTCCCTCATCCGACAAACTATGACCATCGACGTAATCTTGGCCATTTGATTCAGCACGTATTTATCTACTTGCCGGTTAACTCCTTACCATTGGTGGCAATAGGTCACTGTGCTACCTATAAACTCCTTAAGTGTGGCTGATATGACTGATTCCCCTCACAGCAGATTCAGATCTGTATTGACGACAAAAGCTCATCGATGCCACCATAGTACGAAAGATGTGTTAACTAGGAGACATCTATAATGAATATGTATTAGCAATTATGATACAAGTACATAATAATATTAAACCCGTGTTCAGAAATATTATTATTATTATTATTATCATTATCATCATTATTATTAAATACATTTAGCCTTCGCTAACATTGTAAATCTAGAACGCGGCCCGGGTTTTTGAGCAAAGATTTGAGTCGTATGCCTTTTTGTTCTCTCTCTTGCTGCTCCAAACAGATGGAGAGAAACGCCCAGAGACGTTGTTCTCTGGGCATTTAAGGCCCCAGGAGCAGTGTTCGCCCTCCTAGCACAATTTCTCGACAAGATACCCGAGGGACCATTCAGGTCTGTTGCCGACCCGCAAGCTGACGCATTTTTGCGGCCATATCGGTTGATTTTCAACACGGCAGCGCTGCAACCCTGGTAGTGTAGGCACCAAGTTCTTGATGGGCGCACAGTGTCAGAGTAGAGGACTATCTCGCTATTCCCGTTTGCTGGGGGTAATTATTGTTTCTGAAAGCTCCTGAATTGACCAATAAATCCTCAGTTGCCTTAATACCAGTATCCACGAGGTTTATTTCCAAGCATTCAGTATAATGTTTGCTTAACAAATGTAAGCCGTGTGTAAGCCGTATCTTCCTTTTTCTGTGTATTACTTGCAAGTAAGTCGTTTAAGTTGAGCTTTATGAGGGCCTATTCGTTGCAGGCCAGCGAGGCCGTCGTGTTTACGAGAACAGAACAGGGTTATGGTTCTTAAAGCACGTTCAAATTGCTCTAGCTGTACTAGATAAGAAAAGAAAGTTCTAGAAAACCATTAAAACGATAAACTCCCGTCTATCGGAAGAACCACCATATTCCAGAAAGGAGTTTGCAACACGGGAGCCAAAACAAGGGGGTTTTTCCGTCAGCATTGATGAATGTTGTTTCGAAACGAGGGAAGCTGCCTAAGACGCGGTATTATCTGAATACGAAATATTCCTTAGGTTTGGGCGGCAGACAACGTATGGTAATGACCGTATAATGGAATATCTAATTTTTTTCATCACCCGGAATGTTGTTTGGGTCTCGTGCCGCCGGTGTTGACTGTCAACTTTCGGCGCCAGTCAGCGAAGCTAATGAGCTACAGCAAAGCTCTAGTTTCAGTTGTTGCTGCCATCTCGTTGTTGCTGGCAAAGTAACTGGTTGAACATTATACGCTGGTTTTTCGGCACGTAATTCGCCGATCGAAGTTTGCCAGCCACGGATTTCTGTACGTCAAGCATAGCGTATATTCCCCGCGGTAGTAGTAGTAGTAGTAGTAGTAGCAGAAGTCCTAGTAGTACTATGGAGACTCACTGTTGTGAAATCTGCCGGGATATATTTGTTTACCACAAAATGATGAGTGATTTCCTCTATTCCTTTCTCGCATCAAGAAAGCAGGCACAGCCAACCGGAACGAACATGCATGCATACACCTGTGACCGTTTCGACGATGTCGACCGCCGTCAGCATTGTTCTATTATTGACAATTGTGCAATACCCTCCTCGGGATCGACGGTATGGTTTCCCTTGCACTGATAATTTGATTTGTTGAGCAAGTTTTATGATAATAAAGCAACTGCCGAGCAACACGTTCGGCGTTAGCTTGACGCCCTGAGAGCAGCGCTCGCACTAAAACGTAATTTGAACTTTGGCATCGCGTCTCATTGTAGATGTTTGTGACGGACTGGTTGAAAACCACGAGATGCACAGAAAATCTCCTTTGGTCGAACAATTTCCTTCTCTAGCCAAGTACCATATGGACTCCATATCTGAACCAAAAAGACTCCACATGTTTTTTACATGTCTCTCTCTCTCGCTCTGTAGAGGTATACATATAAATAGATATAAAAAGAGAGATAAGCAATGCCTCTCCATATATACATACATATAGCATCTGATGCATTTTAATAGTAACGTATATATGTATACGCAGTTGCCGAAGTATGCATTATATATATATATATATAATAAATATATATAATATATATAATAATATAATAAATATATATATATATATATGTATATAAATATATATATATATATATATATATATATATATATATATATATATATATATAATATATATATATATATATATATATATAAATATATATATATATATATATATATATCATTTTGTTTGCACCAGTGATGATAGAGCAGGTGTGAATAAGTATTACCTCGACTGTGTCCGCTATTTGAACCACGAAAGTTTCTACTCTCGGACGCACTGTCGCAAGGTGATAAGCATGAGCCTATCGACCCGAGTCGAAGTGTGCTCTCCGAATCGACACAGTTTCCATCCGGGCCAAGTTTCCGTCACACAAACGCTCAGAATGGAGTGGACTCCATGGCGGGCATGTGTTTATTTCCTTCTCTTTCTTCTTCTTCTTCTTGTTTACTCTTTCTTCCGCCACTGTTTAATTTTAAAACTTCATTTGTACGCTGGGTACTTTGGGGGCTACGTGTGCTTCCAAATTACGCACTTCAGTAAAGGGTAACCGACTGAAAATAGCATAACAGCACGGATACGAATAGGAGCAGAAGCAGCAGTAGCAGCAGCAAAAGACGGTCTGTCTTATCGCCTAAAACGAACGGACTATTAATTATTAACGGTTATTGCGTGAGATCCCTGCATAGCCTGCGCCGGTCGAAGTACGATTGCGCCGATAAAACGCTAATGTATAATTTCCGTCAAACAGGGCTAGAAGACCCTTCGTCAAACAGCCGGCGAGTTCACTGCACCCCCCTCCAGCTGATTGAGGCTGCAACTCGAATAAAGAAAACGAAAAAATTGTGGAGACTCTCCCTCTCTTGCTCTCTGTCTCTCTCTCTCGTTTCCCCTGTCTTTCTTCTCCTTTCTTCCTTCCGTTCCGTCCTTCTTTCTAAAAATCAATATGAGATTCGGCACAGCTGTTCTTGCGGGACTAACCGGGATTCTGATCCAGCAGCCGGCAGCCGGGAAGCAGGTCGCTGCAGCTCGTTTCGATCCCGATCGACCAGAGAAGCGACGCAGCCCGGGGCCTCACCGCACGGCAAGGCCCCGGCTTCATCCGAGGGCCCGGCCATCCGCTTCTGCCGCTAAAGCCCTCAACTGGTTGCGTAAGAACGGGGCGAGGCCGTCGACCTCGGAGGAGCAGAGGGCTCAGCTCGCGGTGCTGCGCCTTCCCGGCTTACATAGACAACGTCAAGCCTATCCAACCGCGTGTTAACCGCGCCAACCACAGCTACCTTCATTGACAGCTGCCGCAGCACGACTCAGTGAGATTTTATATATATATATATATATATATAAATATATATATACATATTTTTTTCTTTTTTCCGTAAGGCTAATGCCCGTGTACGGTTCTATTGGTGCCATGGCTAATTTTCAATCCACTCCGGCATTTGCCTTGTCTAAATTGGAAACCATGCAAACCAATTAGGAGTGGCCGGTCTGGGTATCGAACCCAGTCCTCCCGAATGCAAGGCAAAGGCTCTGCCACTAAGCATCTTGCTCGGTATATACATACATAATACCTTAGTGAGGGATTCGCATGTGCGTTTTTATATATATATATATATATATATATATATATATATATAGAAAATATTGTGATGATTTATTAATCATTTACAATACGTTTGCACACTCGGCAGTGCTCGCCTTAATAAAAATGGTGGTAAAAAGGTGTCACGTGAAGTTAAGAGTCAGTTGTCCGTGTCCTTGCTTGATGGTAGCCCCCGCTCTTATGGACCCGGTGCGAGCGGTATATCCTCAAGGCTCCTTGTAAAGTTAAAACGGTGAGATCCATAAGATTCCTTTTCGTGACGCCGAGCCCCAAGAGCGTCCTCGCAGATTCGGAGTCCCATACACCGCTCATAGAGATAGTGATGGATCCGAATCTGCGAGGTTTTTGCGGGTCGGGGAGCGCCGCTCTTAGGAACTCGACGTCATATTTGGCGATCTTGTCTTGCCGTGCTTTTGCCAGGTCCCGGTTCGGGCCGCAAACCTCGGCATCTAAAACCCAGACCTCGGTAGGTGTTGTTATTACGAGGTCGGGCTTTAGACCTGGTGCGCCCGGTCGACGGAATACTCGCTCACGAACCACCTCATGACCCCTTTCGCGGAGAAGACGCGCCACGCGATCACAGACGTCGTCATGTCTCTTTATGGTTTGTTTGTGTTGTATCGCACATCTGAGCGACATGAGCCAACGTCTCAGGCGCATGACACCCGTGCCTACAACGTTTGTTGTAGCCCGGGCGTCCCCTGGCCAATCTGGCACGCGTTGGTAGTGCGTTGATCCTGAGCTTTAGTAGGTTTAAATACTCCTTACCAGATAGGTAGGGTATACCCTTAATCCAGTAATGTACAAAGGGCGTTTCGTGTGCTTTTTTAAAATGTGCCCCATCGAACGTGTTGTGTAGTTGTTGAGACCAGTAGTCGGTCTCTTGTGTAGCGGTCTCAATGGAGGTTCCCAAGCGCTCGCAAAGAAGTCTTGTTTTCGCAAGATCTTTTTTAAAGTGCTCGGTGGTTAACATCCATTGGACCCCAAGGTGCGTGGAGTGTTGTAGTGCTGTCAGACGGGAGAGGCGGAGTCTGGGAATGAATGTTTGGAGGATGGATGTCCAGACCGCCGTGTGCTGTGTGCGTGTACAGGTAGGCGTTCGGCACCGAGTATTCGAGCTTAAGCCATTTCGACTTAACAACCTTTCTGATCTCTTTATCTAGGTCACTAAGGATTGCGTAAGATGGTCTGGGACCGGAGACCAGTTTATATAGGAGACGGGGAATGAGAAAGTCTTTCAAAAATATGAGTCTTTGGTGGGGTTTAAGGGGAGCTATCGTGAGTCTGTTGAGTAAATTAAGGAGTATATCCCTGGTGGAGTCAACTCTGCCATTGCTGTCAAAGTCGATTCCAAGATATCTTCATCGATCGCTCATACCTTTAGCTGGCAATTGCCGATCTCCAACGTTAAATTCTGGTACGGTATTGATAAAACCTTTACCTTCCTTCCTATTAAATAGGTGGGAGATAGTAAAGCTTTTATTAGTATTAATTTCAAGGCCTCGGGATTTCAAAAGTGGGTCCGCAATATTAAGGAGCCGTTGGAGAGTGGATTTCGTGGAGGCTAGGAGGATGAGATCATCCGCAAAGGCTAAGCCCATAAGGCGGAAGTCATCAGTAAGTTCGTACCCGATATTAGTTTTGTCTAATTTTGAAAGCATATCGTCGAAAACTAGATTAAATAAGAGGGGGGACAGAGGATCTCCCTGTCTAACACTCCTAGTTGGCCGAAATGTGCGACATTCTTGTCCAAATTCTATGAGAGTTTTAGATGAGAGGTACAAGCGTTCGATATAGTTAATGAATACCTCCGGGTATCCGCGAGTCCGGAGTGACCACAGGACGGAGTCATGACTCACCATGTCGAACGCCTTACGGAGGTCGATTGAGGCGAGTCTGAGCTCACGTCCTGCAGACTTGGCATCGTTAAGGATACCATCCAGAACCGCAAGATTCTCGAAGGTACCATTATAGGGGAGAAACGCTCGCTGGATTGGGAGAAGCTTAATAGAGTTCTGGAGGCGTCTAGAAAGAATTTTGTTAAGCGTTCGTTGTAAGTATGAACTAATAGATAGGGGTCGCAAATCGCTTGGGGATGTGGCATTGTTAATTTTAGGGATGAACGCTAAGCGAGCAGTTTCATGGGCTGAGGCAATATCGCTAATTAATAGTATGTTAAGAATACAACAGACTACTTCTAACGGGAGTTTACGGAGGGACGAAAGACAAATCCCGTCCAAGCCTAGTGCTTTTGAAGGTCCGCGGAGAGCTACGTGGGTTTCCTTTAGGGAGATAGGGAGGGAAACCTCAAAGAAATCAGAGTTAGGAGTGTATACGGGGCAAGGGAGTGGTTCAGGGGGTGGTTGTGTCATCGTGTTGGCCCAGTGTTCTACAACCTCGGTGGCCTGCATGTTGTGTATGGTATGTTTGCCGTCCAGCACCTCATGAGCGCATTTGGATCGGTTTTGGCAAAAAAGTTTTTGAGTGGTTGCGTAGTCTTGACGTCGCTGTTGCCTTTTAGATACTCGCGCTTCAGTGGAAGGTGTTTCTTTAAAGGCACAACGTCGGACAGTGTGTGTAAAGTGTTTGTTCAGAAATTCGTTTAAGGCGATGGTGTGATTCTCACCTGAGCAAATTATATTTGACAGATGAGTAAGGTCTGTTAAAATTATGTTGCGTTTGGGAAATGTGTTTGTGAGGGCTTGTATTTTAGATATAATAATATCTTTTTGGGATGGATTATAGGGGCCATCTGATTCAGAGTATCAAGGCCGACTAGGCTCAGGAAGCTCAGATCTGTCAAGGTTGGAATCCAGGAGAGACCTCTTTTTAAGGAGGTCCTCTACCAGATCCTTATGCGCCTGAGAATTACGTTGGCCTCTAATCGCCCCAGGTGTGCGTGAGTTAAAATTAGTAGCTAAAAGGTGGTCAATTTCTCTAGGTGTTTCGTTATTATTATCTAATATAAAATCTGCTTCTAATGTTGCTAAAAGTTCACGGTCTTGTGGGTTCCATCTGGCCTTCTTAGAGGGGGGGCTAAAATGTTCTCATTATATTCGTCCGGATGGGCACGACGACGGTGTAAATTAAGACCTGATTTAGAATTAAAGACCTGATTTAGAATTAAATACCTTTAAGCAAGTACTAGATGGACATTTACAATTTGGCTGGGAGACGCGTGAAGTACTAGGGGGGTTAAAATTATTATTAGAAGCAGCAGTGTCATTTTGTGAGGAACTTAAAATAAAATTATTAGTCTGTGATTGGTTAGGAGTTTGGGAGGTGACACGAACTTCTCGTTGATTGTGAGTCAATCTAATGTGGCTCGCGAGGCCCGCGCCAGATTTGCATACTCGCCCGCAAGTCTGGCAGCTGAGTCTTCCGGCGGTGTTGCTGCCGTCACGTGATGCCATCGTTGTCTTGGTCCACAGGGGTGGTAAGATTTCTTTAAAAGTTTCGTACGCGAACGATGGCGCGATTTTACGCAGATGTTGTTGTTAAAATCGCTAAAATGAAGCGGTCTTTAGACCATCATTCTGTTTGTCTCTACCCAGGGAGCACTATGTCATATTTCGTCACGTACTGTATTTATGCAAAATAGCGTCGAAAGTAGAAGTTAAAAATTGCACATTAATATGTACAATAGTAGTGTCGGTTTAAGATATATATTTGTGGTAATTAGATGGAAGACTAGCATCAGACAGATTAATTGCTGTCTCTTCGATTCAGTGGAATTGAAGCATCTATTACAAATATATAGTAGGTATGTAGGTAGTCAATTAAAATATATAGTGGTTTAAAAACACGATATGGCTGGCCCAATATATCGTTGCTTATTGTATTCTCTACGCTGTGTTCGATTTTAGAGTTCAAAACAAAGCGTATTGATACACCACTATATGTCTGGGTTTTGTAGCCAGTGCATACACTATACCTATATAGAAGTTAAGATTAGTGAAGTATAATTAGGGCCGCTATATTTCACTAAAACAACTATATAGGTAGACTCACCTTACCTAAATCTAAAAACCGGCACAATCACTTCCACTTAAAAACGCTAAAATGCACTTCAGACAGGCCTTTGCAATGGTAAACCTATCTAACACAGTGACGCGGCGAATTATAACAATTTTGCATCTTTTAAATGCAAAATGGAACTGTTTGACGGTGTTGGATCTCACAGTTCGGTCGCACTGGTGGCCACGATGGTCTGTGACAAAACTCCCGTTAAAAAGCCAGATATAACTTGCGATCTAGGCAATTTAAGCGGGAGCTCGCACCAGTGCGACCGTCCGGCTCAACAGCTGAGTGGAGACTTTATATATATATATATACGCATATAAAGTCCCCATGCATCATATGCATGCAAATCTTAACATCTGTCGATGTCCTCTTCCTACGAGCAACGGCAGATGGACACGTCTGCGAAATGTCAAATACTTTTTTTTATTTTCCTTCTTCTGTTTTCCGTCTCTGCTCTAGTTTAGTATCAAGATCACGTTCCTACACACTTGATGATTTTCTTTTATTTCGACCCATGATATCAGATCGGTCCGCCAGTTGTCTGCCGTGATCTCAGGCAGTCTTAACGCCGCGTGCACCCTTGGTAGTTGTTGTGGGAATCGTCATAGTACGTGATGTTTAGAAGGTAGAGGGGGAAGCTACGAGAGTGATTTGATTATGTTACAGCACAAGCTGAGACAAAGATCATAAATTAATCGCGCATTCGACTGAAGCGTCCGTGTCTTTTTTTCTCACGAGGAAGACGACATAAACGTCCTGGTGTCGCGCTCCAGGTAGAAGGATTCCATCCATGTCCGCACTATAGGAAATTGGTATCGGCCGACCTCACAGAACGCGCCGTCTATCTTCCTCGGGGAATCGTACGTCGCTTGTCGTAGCCTGTCGTGCATATAGAGCCGCTCCAGAAAACTCCGCATGTGAACGACGAGCTTCGAAGAGAAAACAGTTTCGTCACGACATCGCTCGTCGACGAAGCTTAGCTAAAGGTATGCGCTCAGAGTATAAACTAAAGAGAACAAAACGCTCATCGGGCGGTGGTCACTGTCCGTACCACTGGTGTAGAATATAATGATAAGTCTAACTAGGTAGTCTAAATAGCGCAGCGATGCGTTAACTACACTTGTCTTAGACTTGTTGTCTTAGACTTGTTGTATGTCTGTATATATATATATATATATATATATTGGGTCTAGAAATGTTTTTTTCCATATTTATGATGAATCTTTACGGACAAAACCGAAAAAGCATTTTGTAGCCCCTATACTTATATATAGCGCGATGCTCACGCGGTGCTCAAGCTGCTAGAGTTGGAGGCGCTGCAAACTGCAGCAAAACTCGAACCAACGGCTACTACAAATTGCACAAGCGGACATTATCCCATAGTCCGCCGGTGAGAAGCCGGATGAGGCGCGACAGCCTGACGTAGCCGCTCGGAGACCTCTTATCATGAGCGAGAAAGGGGAACATATTTATGCCTTGCTCCGGCGCGGCGGTAGAAATTGTTGTCATGGTTAGCCAACAGGTGGCTCGGCTGATCGACATACTGTAGAAACACACGTCGACTATTGGGAATTCGCATGTGACGGTTTGAAAACTGAGGGACCGAGGAATAAGAAGCCGCCATCAAGAAGGGCAAACCTGCGGATGAGCCCCTGAAGTCTCACACACATTGGGCGCTGGAGTCTCACATGCACACCGGCAGCAAATGTCGGGTGTTTATAAGCATTATTCTGTTTTCCGTAAGAATATATGTCATATATGTATATATTTATTCAATGTAATCAATCATTCATGCTCGGACCAAAACATTTGGGTCCCTGCGAACGTGTGCACGGTGGGATTACGGTGGGTCCAGTGTAGGGACCAGCCATTTCTGGAGGGTTCCTCGAGGGTTCCTGTTATATATGTTAGTATATAAATGTAGTAAATATATATATATATATATATATACCAGAGTAAGTACATATACTATAATAAGATCGTTGTATATATATATATATATATATATATATCTATATATATATTTGTTTGCGTGTCAAAGCAGTTATTTCGAGCAAAGCTGAACGCCGAAAATCTTTTCCTTATTCATAGCGGACTCCACGAAGTCTTAGCAGACGATTCCGCGTCTGAGGGTTCGTCAGGCAGTTACCGACGCGTTGTTTCGTACGTCGTCCATCAAGCTCCCTGCAAGCTCGGTGATCTGCAGGACGTGCCCCGTCGCACGCGTGACGCGTGACAGTTCCCTGTGTCCTGCTAGACAGACAGAGAGCTTTGCAAGCGGTAACATGGACACGCTCCTGCCGCTACTGATTACCACCTGCCCGGGATTGCAGGAAACCGCCCAAACTACTTACATACACGGTGCATACAGGTTGTGCGAGGTCGAACGCACAAGCTTGCACTTCGAGCTACTCTGTCTGATCTGCTTCGTGTCAGGCTCAGACGCAAGAGAAAGTGGCGGTTAGTTCATTAGAGTAGAGGTTAGAGTAGTAGACTTTCTCAACTTCTAAACTAAATTGTACGCGCAACCATGCGCGCTCATTGTATAGTATCACAATCTAAATCGAAATAAAAATGGCACTATTATTCGTAGTGAGACACATACAGTATACACAGATGCAGCGTCGCTTCATTTGAAATTCAACAGGCGACCCTATTCAACAGACGAACACTTTGCCACGGGGGCAAGTTGTTTGTTCAATATCAGCTGTCGCAGCTAATGGTGTATGCATACGGTGGGCCGGATACTAGGACAAGTAAATGCTTGATGCTAAAACAATTTCTTATCCTTTATGTAATTAAAGCGCGTATTTTAAAGGCTATATTAAAGCTGCCCTTGTTCTGTGGCAAGGGTATGCTTCAAGGAGCGTCAATTGGCGTCCCTGGCCGCGTTTATTTTTTTCGATAATGAGACTTCGTCAGCGCGGGCGTAGCCACGTAGATCTATCTGACTAGAACTGTCGACGTTTTTTAAGCAAATCAATATCAAGCATTACGCAGGACTTGGACACGCTATGACAGATCACATTTTGCCGCAATAATTTCATTCAGTATTAGACTAACACTGTTTTGTTGTCAAACCGAATTACCTCCGCACGAGGTTACGGATCCGAGATTCTAACCGCACAGCCAGCCTCGAGTTATCCCGGGACTTAAGTTTGTTAGAAACACAAAAACGCTAATACAGGTACGGATAAAGCTCAGGTATGAGCCGATCATTGAAAGCGTAATTTGATGAAAAATAGACACAGAAGCACTACAAATTAAACAAAAAATAATTAAAAAGTATACCTTACGTATAGGGCATTAAAACAACAGTTTGATATTTAGATGCCATTTGGTAGAAATTATATTTTAAAAAATAAAAAATAATTATCCGTTTTAAGGCGTTAAATCCTCAAAAATGTAAAATATAAGAAACTACCTTATTATTCTAATAACCGATTCTAATGTAAAAATCGTATTTTAACTTTTATAAAGATGTGCACAATCAGATTATCGTTGAGGTATGTCATTTTATCTTCAAAAATGAAAAAAAAATATTTTAGATATGCAATGCGGTGCCCAGAAACGGATGTTGCGTGCACTCATAACTATATATATATATATATATATATATATATATATATATATATATATATATATATATATATATATGTACATCTACAATCTTTCGATAAAAACGAATCTTAAAGTTTCCACAGGCAACTTGTATATTAGTTCCATAATAATGATGCACCTAATACTAAAGCGACTTAGATTTAAGTGATTGTTTACTCATTGTAGTTTCAGCTTCCAATAAACCCAAACTGCGTGTCGGCAGCATTTTCGTCGACTAAGCTGTTGCTATGCCGATCACGCTCAAAACGTCTCGTTACACAAGGAGACACATTTTGTTTTTATTCAAACCAAGTACGGGTTATACACGCAAAGCTATCTCATATCAAACAATCTCTCACACGCACACACCCATTGCTGCTGCCAATAATTTTAGTCTTATAGTAATCGGTTAGAAAACGCACGATGTTTTCTGTGGACCGAAAGTGCCTAGGGCTGACCTTAGGCATCATCCGACCTTCAAGACAAGTACCCTAATAATCGAACATGAGATCTTGCTTTGCCATCAACACCCTGGTGCATTTGCAAGCACAGTCTGTTATGCAGCTGAGATTTACGCAGCGACCTTTTCTAGATGGTGTAGTTCGACGGACGGCGTGTTTTTCACCTTGTCCTGCTCACACACCAGCGTTACGATGACGACCTTTCAATGAAGGCCAAGCTCCATAAAAACGTCCTGCTAGATCTATGGCCAAATGATAAGTTGTAAAACATTCGACCAGGCGGGGCGAAATGACGAGAAACTGCTCTTATAGCCAAGGCCGTCAATAAGCCAGGGGACGTTGAAGCTTGTTGAATATGCTAGCAAAACATGCCCAGCAGCGGAGCCCAACACAACCATGTATAATGTCATCAATCGTAGGAGGAGGATATTATAGGTCCCAGGCTTTCACGAAGGCATATTTCTCAATTCAAAGGTTCCTCAAAAAGTCTAACTAACGTGAGCTTGTATATTGTGTGATAGATAGCCCGTACGACTGATTCTCTGTGCCGAAGAAGGCGAGTAGAGTTTCTAATATGCTTATGATGCAACGCAAACACACTACGTTGTGATTGTCTGTAGAGTAGACGAAATCTCGGACACCAGAGCGGGCGGCGCGCGCAGCAGCTTGATCAACATCGGCGGTGCTCTAACGAGGTTATTGAATTGAAACGCAGGTGCCCAGGTTGTCTCCTCTTCGCGATTTCATCATCAGATATGTCCTCTAGTACAGGTTGTAAGCACAAACGCCTTCAACCTGCGTATGCTTGCTGAATGATTAGGGGCCTTCAACAAACAATAATGCTAATAATAATCAGTTCGGGGCACATTGTTGAACTGGGCTAACCCTGGGTTAGAGAACCAGTGATCACACGTTCGCGCAAAGACAATTGTTCACTCCAAAGTGCTAACATAGCCCAGTTATAATAATAATAAGAATAATAATAATAATATTAATTTTTAGAGCCTCCCGGCTTAGTCAGAGACGATGGAAGGAGACCTGACGGAATGACCCTGACTCCCTTTGAGCGGGGCCAAATGCTGGTGTGGGATGCGACCGTAACCGACTCTTTAGCCCCTTCAATGGTCGGTGCGGGCGCATCCCGCCCTGGACACGCGGTAGCCCTAGCGGAAGCAGCCAAGTGCAGAAAGTATTCAAGTATTGCTTACCCACACTTGTTCTCACCCCTTGCGTTCGAGACATTGGGGGGGCCCGGGCTGCTCACGAAGAAACTGCTCACGAATAATAATAATAATAATAACCGGCATTGGCACATAGCAACCACAACAACGCATTGTTATTCCCGAGGTAAACTGCGTATATATCATGCAAGTGAAGTTAAAGGACATTCGTCAAATAATTGTTGAAATTCTCACGGGGGTGGCATATGACACGGCCGTGTACAAGCACGCTAAATAAGGACAGCCAGCAATATGGGTTGAAGGAATTCACGGCCTATAATTATGATAAGATATATACGATATATTTTTGTGAATCAACGCCTCATATATATAATAAAAATCGATTCGCCAAAACAAGCGAGAACTCCAAATAACACAGCAAAACGGTAGGATTGGCCCAAATCAGATCGTTCATGAACATGCAAAAATATTCACACACATCGACAAATAACGAATCGAAGTATAGGTTCAGCTTAGTATATTCATATGTGTGTTTATTTCACTATTGGATTTTAGTAGGAATATAAGCTTAGCTTAATAGTAAATAACAACGCATAATATCACAATATCGACAGAAGCTACATACACAGTTATCTATGCAAAAACAGTTAGATTTTATACATATGTGGTGATGGTATTCATGTCACGTTACTCAAATAATCAGCCGCAAAAGTTCCTTTAAGTCGGTTTTTTGTATCTTTCTGTGGCATATGGTTTCATTTTTGTGGCAACGGACTCAAAACTTCTGTTTTTCTGAGTATTCTGTAATCCAGGAGTTCTTTATATTGTTATTAGGTGTCTCGGGATTAAACAATAGCTTTTCAAATGTAAGATCCAATCATGCTTGATCGTTGAATAAACTAGCCGCGCCAGATTTTCAATCAAATGTTTGCTCTCTGTACAACTCGGCTGCAAATGTGGTCGAGGCGTTTGTTGGTGAGCCAGTAATTGCTTAATATCTTGTACTAGTCTTGATCTTGTACTAGCTTTTCGTTCCATTTAGTATGAGGTGCGCCGTAATCGTGGTCGATCAAACAATTGTTTAAATTGGAGGTGTTGTAACACGTGATATACTCGAAGCTGCCTTTGAGTTTACGTGGGTACGCAGATTATCTAGTAGAAATATTAATGGCATTAGAATTTATGCGACAAATAAAAATAGACGGGCTAGCGGGGTCTTCGTGGGCTACTACGTCTGTAATTTATGCTACCGCTTAATAAATGTAGTAATATCTATCCTTTCATATAAGCTATGTCAAATATTTATTACGAATAACTTATTATTATACGTGTAATGCAAGGGGCCTGAGATCCTATTTCTGTCTCTGTTCAGTGGTTGACCTAATAACATTCTCAGAGAGGACCAGGTTGGAAGTGTGTCGAGAAGTCAATCCAACATAACGTAACAGGTGATGGACGTGAGATGCAACAACCTTTAACTGCAGAATCTGTATTGCATGGCGTTTTTGGAGGCAAGTTGTTCACAAGAAACTCGGGATATATAACTTAACTTTTTTAACTTGATGGGGGTGGATGGTAATGCACCATCTCCTTTATTGAGACATCTGTGCTCCCCGCTTTTTTATCATGGTCGATTTTTAGTCCATTCCGGCATTCACCTTGTCTCAATTGGAAACCATGAAAACCAACTTAGGAGTGGCCGGTCTGGGTCTCGAACCCAGGCCTCCCGAATGCAAGGCAAAGGCTTCTGCCGCTAAGCCATCTTGCTCGGTATATTATATAGCTCGGTATCTGTCACCGGACTGCCGTGCAAAAGGCCCATATAGCCAGAGGACTTGACCCCTAGGTACACCGCACAAAGACGCTATAGGAAACAATAAATGACGCATGTGTACTGTTTGCCTAACGGATAGTGTCTTGATTCAAGACAAATTGTGTAGCAGCGCCGTGTAGCTGTTCGAAGACAAGTAATGCTAGAGGTGATGTTCTAGAGAACGCTAACGTGGGCAATGCCTCCTGTTATTCCTTGGATTTGTGGCGTTCCCTTCTAGTTGTGGAGTGAGGCTACAGGAAGTTGTGTGCCTCCTTGGTTTCTGTTTACATAAAAAAAAACCGCCGGCAATTTGACCCGCCGTTCGGAACCATTTTTGCCTAGGAATGTTAAAACAACCTGAATAAAGGTATATACATATATATATATATATATATATATATATATATATATATATATATATATATATATATATATATTATAGATTTGTCTAGTGCTTAAGGTTAGTGCTTATATTCCCCATAGAAGTGGTCGTTTGATGTGCTGTAGCTAAGTATGTAAGTACCGCATTCATCGGCTGGATAATATGATAGGCCGTTCGGCCTCAATGTCATATATTGCGAATTCGATCCCCACACGGACCACAAAGGGTAGACACCGAGGACTTGCCTCTTGTCTTAATAACCCAGCAATCCCCGTGAAGACATTATCATTTTAATTGTAATAATAATGATAATATTAATACGATTAACAATAATAATTTTAATTACACACATTTCAAATACAGCGACGGCCATTTTATATATATATATATATATATATATATATAGTTACACGCATGCAAGAAAAGCTGTACCATCGCTATAAAATGTGTTTAATGGGTAGCAAACGAAGCTTCGCAGCACCATCATTTTACGGTACGAAAGTGATAGGCATTAAATTTGCTTTTGCTTATGAATAGTCGTTTGTGAGCATAATGACAACGTTTCACGGTTCTGAACGTAAAAGCTTCAACGTAAAACATATCATTATACCGACTTTTTTATGACTTGCCTTAATCCGTCTATTTGCCTTCCGCTAGCTTGCGTTGAGTGTAATTCAGAGAATGCGGTGTGATCGGTTTCCTCATGCGTTGGCTGGTTCTCCCGCAAACGTAATTTTTCACAACTATGTAGGAGACAAAATGACAAAAGAACTACTTTTATAACTTTCGTCCTCACTCCTAATCAAGACGTTTCCGCCCTCCTTCAACTGGGAACGGAAAAATGCTTATCTTGCCGAATTCTACCGAACCTTAAAATAACTACATAACGTTTTGATAGACCCTGTACATATGACCCGCGCCTACTTCAGCTTCGAAGCACACACCTGCTTCTATACCTAGACCCGGTCGGGACCGTACATCGATATGGGCTGTGTTGCCCTCGTTTCCGCCAATTCCGCCATTCAAACCATGTGGCCGTCAAGAACACAATTGCAGCCGCGCTCCGGCCTGCCGGGCTTCGTGCATTCTCGAGACGCTCCGCCTCGAACACTCGCACAGGAGGAGTACGACCTTGGTGCCGCTCGAAGCAGAACGACGCACTCTAGTTGAGGCGCCACGGTGACCGGGTGGCTCTCGAACGCCCTCGACAGTCCTCGGTTCCGGAGTAGGCGTTGCCGCCACTCAGACAGAACAGGCTGAAGTTCGAAACTATTCGAGCCTTGCGAACATCTGCTACTCTCTGCCGACTACGCTCGACACGATACGTGGTCCTCTGGTCCTCTAAGCACGGCCGGCTATTTGGCGAAACTAGCCGCCGACAGCTTAAATGCTGCTGCGGAAAATCGTAGGGTCGGGACGTTTCTCTATCCAACGCTTTCCCAGACATATGTATGTCTCTGTCGTTACGACACACATTGAGGTTGCCGCGCGACCAAAGCTGACCTATCGGTGGCTACAAGCGTCTAGGCTCGAAGTGTGCACACGTTCGTTTCGAAGATGATTGTCTTTTGTCTTTATATTTTGTGTGAATAAATGATTTATTGAAACACTTATACATATACTATATTTGCATATGTCCATACGGCAAGAGCTTATCCGAAGCCCTGGGACGTCATTCCAGCCCTGAAGCGTCGTCGCTTCGGCAGACCTCAGTTCTAGTTGATCACTGAAACGCACGATTTCTCTCGGAATGCTAGATGACCTATTCGCATATGAAGTCACCAATGCTAGAGTGGCTCGAATCCTAACCTACACTTTTTTGCAGCGTAAGTAATGCTGTCGATTTCCCAGTGCTGACTTATGACATGCGGTACATTTGCTTGAGGTACAAACATTTGGCACAAATCTGGTCGTCGTACCACTGCGCAAGCGCGTTTGATTCTGCTCTAAAGAGTTGTGATTTGCGTGATTTTGATCTTTTTTTGCTACAAAGATTTAAGCAGATCGACGTATCGAACAAATGTATTGCGTTATGTGAGTCAGACCTGTCCGTACGCTATGCAATTTAATTTGCGGCTTCACAATGACGCTTTTGCCGAATAGTTAGCCAGTGAGTGACGGGGGTCTTCTTGGCTTTTGTATGCTGTATTGTTCGATTTGGCTTCAAACTTATCGCACAAACGCGTACCACAAATACGTTTGCTGAGGGTGGATGGCTAACCTAGAATGGATTTTGGCTTCTCTGGACATTAAGTGTGGTGGAAGCGTGGATGCACATGTGAGTACGAATGCGAATCTACAACTACCATCGTTGTTACAACCGTAGTAGTAACAACAACAAGTTGTACACCGTAGTAACAGAGGTGGTAGTTGTAGATTAGAGAGCAGAAATAGAGAGCAGATGCTGCTGGTTGTTTTATCGTTTGCTACGGCTTGCGTTGCAGGTAAAGTTTGGTCGACAAGATTACAAATCAAGAGGATACGGGGCATGAGGTTCATTCAATTCCCGCTTGCCTCTGAGGTTCTTAAAACGTACCAAATGGTGTCAGCTGGCATAGTTTTGGCACGGCGTTATGAAATCTGCTCATGACTGCGAGAGAGCGGGAAAGAGGTGGCGAGTAGAAACGACGTTTCTTGGAAGAAACTCGAAGGAAACGTGAAAAGAAAGCTAACGTAGAAAGCTGCAGGAGAAACAAGTCATAGGTGGCTTAGATGCCTCACATTTCGAAGTATGCTGACGCTACCTCGGGCCGGGTTTGTGCAGGGAGGAGGTTGCGGTTTTTAGTGGGTAGGAAAATACCACCACCAACAACGATAGAGGTGGAATTTGTATTTTCTTCTTTTTTACTCTATTAAATTCGGCTGGCATTTTTGCGCGGATTGTCTTGTGCCGTATGTGCGTTGTTTATAAATATATTGTTCTACTTCTTCACCAAAAAAATGCTGTATAAAAATATACCTTGCCATCGCTTCGGTGCTTTCAGACAAGTAGTATTCCGCATAAAACTACCAACAATCTGCCAAAGCCATTTCCATGCGTTGAAGGACAATGATATATAACTAGCTCGATTGGCGTATCGATAACGTACGCTTTATGTCGCAATAATTTGGCAGTGCAAACTTTTGGAACAAAACCCTTCTGCAATTGTGATATATTGGTACGTGCTGGATACTCAGCATGTTATAGCCACACTGTAGTTGTGTGCCAGCAGCCCAGCAGGCGTGGCTCTATCCAGCGAAAAAAGCGAATAGATTTTGCAAGAAACCAATTATCTACAATGCTTCATAGATTTGTTTGTCTTCTGTTTGTGTGCGTGAGGTGCATTCTTCGTAGCTGTTTTATCACAACTTTTTCGTCTTCGGTGTAGTCTCACGCCCATAATTGTATTTTGTTCTTGGTCGCTACCGTCTTCTGCCACCCTCCACTGTTGTAGACGCTCGGAAAAATATACGGTTTTCTGCCAGGCTTCGATTTAGAAAAACCTCGCCGGGATACTGATAAATAACGGTTTCGTTTTCGACGCAGCTCGCAGCTCGGAGTTTGCCTCTGACTCGTAACGGATCACCCTTTTCTTCCCTCTTCCAGTCTCAGTGGCTTCCGATTAAACCCGCGCACCCGATATTTCCATAATCCTCGTTCGCAGGATTGTAGAAAAGATTGAGTATGCTGAAATATTTTGGAATGCACGATAAATACGTTTATCCGCATCCGCCAGCGCTGCCAAAGTAACGGTATAATCCTCTAATAAATTTAGTGTCCGTCTGCCTGTGAGCCCTCCGAAACGTACTGCTGTTGAGGCGGAATACCTCTTTCGCACTCTGCGTTTGACAGTCGCTGTGGCAACAAGGTGACACGATCAGCAGGCTGATCTCCTTCCCCTGCGGGATGTGCTAACCTGGTTGGAAGATGTTTTACCAGGAAATTTCTAAAGGTATATATATATGTATATATATATATATATATATATCCACAACGGAAAACAAAATTCACCGTCTTTGTATTTTCTCGTTCTATATACGTTGTGTGTTGTAGATCTTAGACCTAGACGTATGCTAGCCTATGTCTGTAATAATATATTTGTGCTATTATCTTCAGATGGCTTTACAAGTGTGGAGTCTATTTATCTATCTACTCTATTCGTAGAGTCTATTAGGTATTGCCACTAATTTACTGAGTAGTTCCGTCAGTTCAGATCTAGAACCTGGTTTATTTGTGAAACTGCCATACAACTGCTAAGGTTTTTGAAAAAATAATGATGATTTTATAAAACAGAGTGAATTTTTACAGTCACATGGTCATAAATACAGTAATGTACACAGTAAACAGGTGATTCAGCACTTGAGTGTGCTACCGCAGGTAGCTTCTACAACGTTTACAAAAGAGAAAGATACGGCCAAGTATCGTGCTCAAAATATGTGGCAGCCGGCACAATAGAGAAAAAGTTTCTTTCTGATCCGCAGTATCACAAATACGGTTACTCTACGTAGCCACCTTTTTCGTCTAGGCACGAAGGGAAATACTACATCCGCCGGTGGTAAACCACAAGAAGTTTTGTAGGCAAGCGTGGCCAGCCTAAAAATATATGTTTTTGAGACTGGTAAAAGGTCATGGATAGCGAACAGATCACTAACTGTCTCGTAGCGTCGTCGGGAGAAAATAGCATAAAGTGCACCTTTTTAAGTTATCTAAACCCTTGGCAGAATGCCTCTGTGCCGAACACCCCTCAGCAGAATACCATAACATCAAATATACATATATATGAACAGGGCCTTGAAGACAGCTAAAAGTCTCTCAATTGGACCCCTATCTAGCTCAAGTAAAGTCCTAATACCACTAAAAACGTTAGGCGGGTCGTTTTAAAAAGGTCGTGTCGTCAGCAAACGCTATCGCCCTTCCCAGGTTATCGTCTTCAATTATCAAGAGTATGAAGTTCAGTAATATCAGAAATATAAGGGGGCCAAGGGTAGGAGTCTTCGAGCCAACAAGCTGCCCAGTAGATTGAATAGGCCCAGCCTTTACGGGCTGAGATCTATCTTCAAGATAAAAAGCTAAATTGGTCTGACAAGAGAAAGTTAATGTCCTTTAAATAACGAGTTAAGCTGCGTAGCACTAACTTTTTAAAGACCTTTGAAATATAGTCAACAACTGAGATAGAATGTAAGACACCTATTTCCTTTACTCTTGTATAATGGGGTTACGTTGGTAGATCTCAGACATGTAGGAAAGTAGCAGTGTTGAAAAATAGATTAATAGTTACTCTTGCCAAATGAGCCGCAATAGCGGAGGAGGCTAGCATTAACAGTTTAGTCGGAACGTCTATGATATCACTAGACCAGCCAGCATTCACGTTCCTTATCGCACCCTCAACATCAAAGGCCTGTCCCCGAGGCAACGAAACTGAAGTGGCCTCTGTTGGTCATAGTTCATCAAGACGGTGCCCACCTACACGCATTCAAAGAGCTTAAAGTTTAATATCCAACCGAAGCGAAATGTAGGTTTAGTTTGACGGCGATTGATTTGAGCTCAGCAAGCTTTCTTAGTATATTTTCACAAACGCCGCGAGTCCGATTTAATGGCATCAAATCGATTTGTAGAAAGCCTCTCTGGCTATGCAAGTAGCTCGTAAATGCCGCTTTTGAGAGCATAAGTACGCCATTTGTTCTCGGGCGTCAAATGCTGACGATAAGTTCGGTAAAGCTTGATCAGCGTGTGCCTCAACCGACACAGTTTATTATTATTATTATTATTGAGAGAAAAGATAAAAGTACCCGTAACGTCCAGATTAATCTTAGCAAAGTTTTATCATACGTTCGCCGTACCCAGCCAAGAAATACATTAATACTGCGTTGATCATACCGCCCATGCAATACGGATCTGTCCCCTTCAGGTACAACCGAAACGGGTTGGCCGTCATTGACAGAGGTTGTAGTCGCATAGTGATCCGACAATACTGAGGAGTCTCTAACATAGCTGTCACGATGGAACTAAAAACAGAGCAATTTGCGACAGCTATACAATCTATACAGGTTGCTGAGCTGGGACAGGTCACCCTATCTATCGTTTGAATAAACCCCTTTGCCGCAAAAAAGATAAGTATTTCACAAGAGTATGCAAATTATTGATATTAGAGTCCCCGCACTAGCATGCAGGGTGGGCTGCTAGTTTGCGGTAAAAAGTTTTCAGGGGAATCAAGCTGCACGTCACTGTGATTAAGAGGTTGTAAGGTGTGAGGGAATGTTCCTTGAGGCAACCCTTTAAGAGCTAAACGTGCTGTTGAGGCTGGTTTCTCGTGTGAAACGCCCCCCACGCTTTCGTAAGATCAGTCGGCAGGACTTATGTCTAGAATTAAAAACATTTTTAAGGAGGTTGTTGTTAATTCTAGACTATCTTCCGTTCCCTACAGGCTTGGAACTCAACCTGAGGTATATCTTCAATGCACCGAGGGCCGGACATGTTAAGATATCTAGGGTTTCCCCAACAGTCCTTGTGGCAGCATGGCCGCTTACTCTCAGCGGTATGGCAGGACTTATGTGTGACTGTTAAACCTCAACGGTCTGACCTATATTCCCACAAGCTACCCACTTCTCTGTTCGACTCAGTGGCTAACTGTATTCACAGAACAACTCCGGGCATGAAATCACTACCGGGGATCACACTCGGGCTTTTTGGGCCGTCTCGAAGGTCTACCGCAGTTATTTAGTAGTGTTGCTTTTACAGACGCTCGCCGGTAAGCTTAAACTCGTTGATGGATTTGATGTTTTTGTCCGAGACAAAGTGTCACGTTCCCTTTCCATTGCAAACAGAGATGTCAGGTAACTATCGTTGACCTTGCATTTCACGCGTTTTGTCGTCAATCGTAAGGCCCTCCTATGTCTTGTCTATCAAGATCGAATATTTTTTTAATTACTTCAGATAGAGCTAGGTTGTGACGGCATGGTCTAGGGACTACTGCGCTAGTCATGGTTGTCATCTACCGGGGTGTCGCCGGTTCAAATTTATGTTGTTGATCGAATTTTCTGTCAGTCATGCTCAATGAGAATAGGTGATAAACCATACCGCCGCTAGTGAGTGGCCACGCTGCCATAAGGACTGTTGGGGAAGGCCTAGATATCTCAACATGTCCAGCCCTCGGTGCATTGAAGATATGCCCCTGGATGGGTTTCAAGCCCGTAGGGGACGGATGATGGTCTATAATTAAAAACATTATCTTCAGAAATGTTCTTAATTCTAGGTAGAGCTACGTTAGGTATATGTGAAATATCGAACACTATCTCCATCTAGGAATGAGGTGTTTCAATTCCTCGGGCGGTATCCCACTCAATCTCGCTGCTGCTTTCCCGTCTTATTCCATCACTAGCGTCTAAGATTTTACCTAAAGTAAGCCTTGCAGGAGAACCGTAGATCTTGATCATTTCTCGCTTTGTCGTCATCTGATTCCTTGAAACGTCTTCCTATGTACAGGTAGTTCAATAAGTTCTTAGAATGAAAACCGAGAATTTTCCAAATCATGTTTTTAAATTTTTCTTATTCGATATACTCCCCGAGAAGCTCAATACACTTTTCCCACCGAGATTTCAGAGCTTTCATACCTCTTGAGTATAATTCCGCGTCGTTAGACTGAAAATAGGCATTGACAGCAGCCTTAACCTCTTCATTGCTGGAAAAACGCTTTCCACCGAGACTATTCTTCAAATGTCCGAAGAGGAAATAATCAGAGGGGGCCAGGTCTGGAGAATAGGAGGGCTGTTTAATAAGTTCGAACCTCAGTTGGGCCAGTTTTGCCGATGCTTGCCGGGACTTGTGTGCAGGAGCATTGCCCTGGTGAAACGGGACAACCTTCTTCTGCAAAGCGGGCCGTTTCACGATGAGTTCTTGCTAACGGCAGTCCAACAGTCTTGCATAATATTCTCCTGTGATCGTTTTACTCTCAAGGTAGTCGACCAGCATTATTCTACGTTGGTCTTAAAAAACTGTAGCCATCACCTTTCCGGTCAATGCCGTTGTCCGCACCCTCTTCGGAGGTCCTCCATCAGGTGCACACCATTGGCAAGATGCTTCTTGGGTCTCGGGAGTGTAGTGATGAACCCGGCTTTCATCGACGGTCATGAATCTGCACCAAAAATCCGACAGATTGTTCGACATCTTGGCCAAATTTCGCTGTAAAGCCAAAACAGGCGCGTCTTTTTGGATTTGGTTGAGCAAATGCGGCAGCCATTTTGCTCTAAGCTCTTTCATCTTCAAGTTTTCGTGTAGGATAAAATGCACACTGCCTAAACTAATCCCTAATGCCTCCGCTATTTCCTTAATGTTCATTCGCTTATCTGTGCCAAGAATTTTTCGCACTTTCTCTACGTTTTCCTCATCAGTTGCCGTTTTTTGGCCTCCTGGACGTTGTTCATCCTCGGTGCTCCTGCGACCTCTTTTTAACACATTAATCCAGTTGGAAACAGTGGCAAAACATGGCGCAGAGTCACTGTACGTCTCGTCTAACTCAATTTTTACTTGGGTCGCATTCCAACCTTTGAAATAAAAATGCTTGATAACCACTCGAAACTCTTTTTTCTCCATTTTTAAAAATCACGCCGATACGTTGCACGGGAAAAGCTATCAAACGAAATCGCAACGGCCAATCACCATAATATATTGAGTGCTAGCAGTCGAAAAGTTGCAGTTCCTATTAGCGGTGAAAGCGTGCCAAAATTCGAATTCTAAAAAGCTCATTCTAAAAACTTATTGAACTACCTGTATATACGGTGTATTTATCTAAATATACTGTGTTCTACACTATTTCTTCTGGGTACTTCAGCGGCGTCTTTGCGGATTTGTTTCCAGCTATTTGGTGTTTCTCTCCTCTATTTTTTCTAAATCTCTGAACAGCTCTTGCTATTTTACTTCTTTCGTTCAGTCCGATTAAGTACGCTTCAGTTTTGCCTGGTTCAGCCGCCTGACGTTCCATTTGGCACTTGGTGTCGGGGTGTTGTTGTCTTTCTCTAAGGCGTGCATTTTATTATGGCCCTTCCCTGCACTGACTTTATAGGCTATGTGGCTGTGACTACTGAGGTTTGCTATCTCTCCACGGCGTTCCATTCACTTACTTCATCTACCACGTTACCTGCACGTATAACCAGTTCTACGTAGGCCTCATGTCTATCTCTATGGAACATGGGCTTCTGTCTGCCGTTTGTACTATTATAGCCGGCGTATAGTTGTCTACCTGTCGCCGGCCAGAATTAATCCGTCGAATCTGCAATTAGTTCGAGACACGACGATATAGACAAACAAATCAGCACACCATCTATTCCACACAATCAAAACGAGTGCTGTCATCTTATCCTATTGTGTCAGTGGATACGATCAACGAAACAACCGTCGGCGAACAACAACAACAACAAGGCAAACCGGGGGCAAATCACTTTTCGTATGCGCAGGCCGAACATAGACCCATCTGTGATCTAGGCTCGTCGGTGCGAACAGCCGCACAAGCCGGTACCGCCGACACCATTGCTGCTGCTGCTACTGCTGCTGCTGCTAGATCGGCCTATGCATAGAGCGTACGATAATTAACAGTAGCCAATCAAAGTTTCAGTCGCAGAGAGAGCAGACACCTCCAACTAGCCACCACCATCTACCACCACCATTTACCGACCGTGGCTTGGCAGCCTTGACGGCAGCCTGCGAAGAAAATACAGCGAAGTCAAGCTAATAACCCTCGGCGAAGAATCGAGAATGGATCAGTTCCCACTAGGCCCGAAGAGGCCACAACCCGCCACCCAGACAGCCAGCCAGCTACACAGTGTTCTGGTCCATTGGCCACGAAGCACACGACATGCCTGGCAACGGGCTAGCAGCTCAAATTAGCGAACGCCGAATAGGTGGTATTCCAGTCGTCGGAGGCGAACTGATGTGTACCCCCTCCCCCCGCCGCCTCCCTATGCGCCTATATGGTAGATGTCGTAGTCATCGTAGCAGGGGCCACGATTCGTGTGGTACACGATCTTACTGATTTAGCTGAACGCTGCTGATAGTCCACGACGACTGTAGGTGAGCCAGAGGCACACACGACGCACACAAGAGATCGGCGAGATGTGATTGTTACCCAAATGAGTGCACGACCGATGGAAGGGATCCTCCTCGGGCATCGATACACCCACCCGAACGACGAACTCGAACCAGCTTTGTTGGGAATCATTAGAGATTAGATGGCTGAGTGGAATCTCGATTTGCAGGCAAACAGTTCGGGCGGGAGGAGCGAGAAGAGAAGGGAGAAAGAGAGAGAGAGAGAGAGAGAGAGAGGGAACATCGCCCTGCTCCGTTGATTACCTACGAAGCGTCGCCGAGAAGGCACAGGCTAACGTCTAGGGTGGCGTTAGTTCTAGTTCACCTGCAGACTGTATCGTTGTGACACGATACGGCGAGACAACAAAGTTGAGCCGTGACCATTCAGTCGACGAAAGTTGGTGGCAGGTCTGTAGCCATGTGTGCAGATGCTTGGTGCGTGGCGAAAGGTGGCCCGTTTTTGTTCATGACGATAATGATGATTATCTGGTCGAAAATCAAACACAAATTATGAGAAATAAAACGTGACGAACTCAGCGCAGAGTGCGTCGACTTGCTAGAACCTGTATACGTATGCGCCCATCTAAGTAGCGCTGCAAAAAGACGTGACGGTAGGCTGGGTAAGAAGCGCACACACAAATCGTAACAACTAACCTTGATATAAATGCAAGATGTCAGTGATAAGAAGCGAAGCGACGTCGAAACACCAGCGGATAATCGGTGGACTGTGGGATTATTGAGAGTTTCTTCCAAGTAGTGAGTTGCTGACCTTGGTTGAACAACAAACGGGACGCATATTAAATAGAACTGGAGCTTTTTGAAGCGCCAAGCAAGCAATCTAAAGCTTGAAGCAGCGTGTTAGAGAACAGCAATAAAACAGAAAACGCAAAGACGATGAATGTGATAGATAGCGCCAGTCGTAAAGCAACTGTGGGATGGCTGAGCTTTGGGAGCCTTCAAAAGTTCAGCCAATAATAATACTTAGTTGTTGGTTCGCCTAAACTAGTAATGCAACTTACGTTGAGTATAACTGGTTTGAAGCGTAAAGAAAGCATTTTAAGAAAATTAGACCGAGCTAGAAAAAACAATAACATCACAAAGCTGAGTCTTGAAGTCAAATCATGAAGAAAAAAGCCAGCACCTGTGCCAGCAACAGTGATGGTTAGCCCATACGCACGCTGATGACATGGAATATAGTGACCGATTAACCGCGACGAAACAAGAAGGAAACGCAGACTATTAGACTTAGCTGGATCGGGGCCCGTAACACCGAACAACACGTCAAGTAATCAGTGACCACAAAGCCACTGAACATGAGTTAAGGAGAGGAGGATTCAAAGGAGACACGTGCCACGCGACTAGATCGTTTAATATTTAGTCTTCTCTATCGTAGATTGAAAAAAAAGCTATTGCAAGCAAGTAAAGCCAGTTACTATTATCTGTAAATGCTACACATAGTGCCAGTGTAGTAGACGAGCAGCTGTGTCATATAGCCACAATGAGCACAACAATAAGGCAGTAATGGACGGATGCGGTGTCTTTGTAGGTTTGTTAACAGGTCTTCAAAATGTTTGTTGTTTTTGGCATTGCTGCGGCTCTTAGAGTCGCTGTAAAAACAATGGTTGTAGTAGTTACTCAAAGCGAAAATGTTAGCACAAATCTCTTCGTTGCATCTTATTGCGGCTACTTATTTCATATAGTTTAATATAGTAAAAAAAAGGCAATAATAATTATCATAATCGTCAACGAACATTTGTTTTGTGCTTACGTGGCATGGTTTCAGCATACAGACATACCACTCTGCGTTACACTCTCCACGCCATCTCTCCACGCATCCTCGCGACATGACTTCAGACATGTTCCTAGGCATATACTAGACTGATCAAAGGGTTCGTGGCATAGAATACAAGTAATAAACCGGCACAGACCGCGTACCTTTTATCGTTCAGAATAGCTTCCCCGAAGCTCAAAACATCAAGTTCAACCAATAGCCTATACGCCACGATTAAGATCATTGTGACACGGGGTAAGGTCCGAAGAATGCGGGGGATGTTTGACGGTTTAGAACTATATTTTGTATAATTTAGCCTAGGCAAAAGATACCTGTGGGCGGGCGCATTGTCGTGGTGAAACAGCACAGTTATTTTCAGCATCGCGGGTCATAGATGCGTTCCCTCAGCTAGTCCAGGAATCTTGCGTGGCACTTCCCATTTATCGCTGTTTTTGTAGAAATGTATAATACACAGTCAATCAATAGAATATCTTCTGAATTCCAAAAAATTGTCACCAACATCATTCGGGTCAAGACATGTGTCTCTTTAGCCTAGCGGGAGACCCGTTGCCACTTTGCTTTCATTTTCTCAAGCATAAATGCTGACGCAATATTTGACTCACTGCACCATAGCTAATGTCTATCTCTTCTCTTATTTTGCGCAACTTCAAACGACGATCAGTCATCTGTAGTTTTTAGTGTAAAATCACGAATTTGTAGTCTTCTCACACAGTATCCGAAGCTATCTTTAGTTGCCCAGAACGTGCATTCCTGATGCCCATACTACCTCGTTTAAATGAAAACATCCATCTGATTATGGTACTGTACGTCGGTGCACTGAATTTCGTAATCCGCCGGTACATTAAGTTTTGTAAATTGCATCCAATTTGGCTTCAAGTTTGGTTTGAACTCCTTTTGCTCCATCATCATGGAAGGGTGTGACGTGTTACAGTCTGCTACAAACGCAATTTGAAGCCAAGACACATGATACTTATTTTTGTAACTTCCAAACTCTTCTCTCTCCGGCGTTATAGTCGGCATGAGACAAGTACGGTGTTGAAACAACTACTAGGGATACAGATTACTAGGGCTGTATTAGATATCGGCTCGATCCCTCCGTATCAGTTAAACTTGACATTGAACTTGAAGAACTTGTCCAACGCCGTCAGAAGGGATCACCTGTTGGGAGTAGTTGGAGACGAAGCTTCTAGCATTAAGTTCAACAGGGAGACACCCCCCCTGTTTTGCCTTGCCGTTAAAGCCTTGGCTAACTCACTCGAGTCCACACTACCTTTTGTAATTGGGTCATTGGAGGTAGCATTGGTACGGTCTGTGATGACTTAGAGAAGTTGTTAAGCTTGCCACATGCAGTGGTTTGTAGCTAAACTTAACCAAGTGTGAGGCTCAAATAATCGGTTCAGGTAAAGCTGAAATCTCCGCGATACAGTATCTACTTCCGGGCTATCGCGTAACATGCGATAACCTAGGTCTCCTTGGCGTGCTCCTGTTCTCTCGCCACCTTAGTCAAAGAAGTTGAGATTGGTTTTGATCAGAAAAACTCGAGATTGGTTTTAATCGCGTTTACCCAGCTGGGTGCTCACGGAGGGTTGTACCTGTGCGCTTATGCTTCTCCGCGTCGAGGCTGAACTAACTGTTCATGGGAACCTAATGCTCAGCCTTCTCAGCCCACTTAAAGTAAATTAACTTGAAGCTAGGCCTCGTGTTGGAATCTATACTTAACTTGCGGTTGCAAGACGAACCGCTAGTTCAGGCCTCTTTATCGGTTTAAGGTTGGGACCAGAGCTAGTTTCCCTGTCTGGTAGGGGGAGCGTCAGAAACAATTTCCTGTCCCCAAAGTTCAGCCAGAATCACACGCACTTAGATTTAAACGAGATATTTAGCAGAAGGCTACGATTGCCAGGCTGCCTATGCGCCTATTTTAATCCTCCTGGTTTAGCCAAAGACGATGGAAGAAAACATGATGGCATAACCCTGACCCCTTCGAGCGGGCCAAATGCGAGGTCTGAGATGCGACCGTAATTGACCCTTTAGTCCTTTCAATGATTGTTACGGGTGCAGTTCACCCTGGACACCCGGTAGCTCTAGCGGAAGCAGCCAAGTGCACACTTGTTCTCACTCCCTGCGTTCGAAACTTTGGGGAGGGGGCCTGAGTAGCTCACGAAGAAGCTGCTTAACAACGTCGGGAGAAGACTTGCGGTTGCTACAGGAGACAAGAGGGCGAGCGACTATTTATTGCAACATATGTCGTTAGATTTTTAGAAAAGAATGCCGCGTTGGCAAAAGAACCCCTGGCTAGGTGGACCAGCCCAACCTTGGACCTAATGCCTTGAGCTATAGAAATTCTACAGTCGGTTAGGTAGAAGTCGTAAGGTATTTTGCATTTGTCGACATCAAGACGAGACTTTTCCTCACCCGTTCGGCAATGTGTTATCCAAAGGTTGTACCCTTCACCAAAAAGTTAACCCCAAGGTAGTAGAAGGTGTTAGCGAATTCAGCTGCACCAGTAGTAAGTCTTAAGCGATCAGAACGAGCAAGCGGCTCTCTAGGTCTAAACCTGATGACTTTATTTTGTTTTTTAGTTTTCACGGCGTTAATTCAAAGACCGTGGTTTTTGCAGTACCGCCAGGAAATGCTTCGTTGGAACTCCCACCTGTCACGACTAAACATGACAATATGGTCAATGTGGTGGCACCGTGTCGTGCTTCCTGTGAATTATTAACGGCAAGTTGCAAAAAAAGGGTAAAATTATGGTATAGATAACGGATTCATGCTTACAAATCGCATCGTCAATATTTATCAGGTTTGTTGGGACAATACTGGCGAACAGAGTTAGTGTCTTGAGGTCCACGCCTGCATTGGCGAGCTTCTGAAGTGTAGTATTACACAGAGCAGTGTCAAAAGCGGACTTTAGATCAATAACTAAGGTATAGAGAAATCTTCTCCGTGATTTATGGCGTTTCAGGCTTTTCTTCACATCGTATAATAAATCCGTCCATGTTCTTATAACTTACGTCCTTTAACGGAATCCATGATGCTCCTGCGGGAATATGTTGCGGTGATAAAGAAAAGTCGAAATGCGTGTTGTAAACACTGAAATCGGATAAATTCAACTCTTCTTGCCTGCTAGGAACGGACATTAGTTTGGTCCCTTTTTTTTAGGATGACTGATTGAGTCTGCATTTCAGGGACATGTCCCTTGTTTAGGCATCTGCTGAGGATTGCAAGAAGAATAGGCTAAATATGAAGGGGTGTCTCTGTTGAGTCCCATTATAGAGTTTTATTTCGTTTAAATTGGCGCATGTTTATCGTTCCTTTTTGTTTCGTAGCTAAATTAAAACAGACATTTAGATGAAACTTTTGTATAGGGGTCGATAGGGTAACTCTTAAAAAACATTTGTGTTCAATATAACCCCCGCTGACGCTAATTGCGTTACTGATTCAAGGTGTCGCATGTTGAGACTAGTTAGAGTCTCGCTCAATCACGTCCCAAACATAGTGGTCCAATGGATTCAGTTCTGGGCTGTTCGGCGGCTAAAGTCCATGGCCCAAAACATGCTCGTATGCTTAGAGAGCCACTCCTGTGCTCAATGGCTGGTATGACCGGGAGCGTCATGTTGCTGAAAAACGCGTGACGTGTCCCTTAGACACTTTATGCATACAGTGTGAGGTAGGCGCTGGGGGAAAACCTGTGGTAGCTAAAGAAGCAATTACCAAGGTTCAAGTCAAAGAGAAAACTGATGCTGTAATATTTTCAGCCGAAGATAATCAGTTGGAAATAAACTTTAATGCTATATGCGACGACATCGCGAAACATATTACCGGTTCGGTACAAGAACCAACTTTTACTAGAGGGGGAAATCTAGTTATTGTCGCAGAAAACCCTGAGGATAGAGCAGCTCTATTGAGTCTGCAGTCGTTAGCCGGTGTTCCTGTCACTTCTCGAATAAGTGGTTCCAGATCGGTAGTGAAAGGAAAGATTAGCGGTGTGCACCCATCGTTAACCGAGTCTGCTATTGCCAGTGCTCTTAAACCGCTTGGAGTCACAGAAGCAGTTCGTTTTCGATCCAAAAACGCCAGGACGGGTTTTGTGATGGCCACGGATAATGTCATTCTGACATTTTCAGGAGCTAACTTTCCGGCTGAAGTACGACTGGGTTTTAAGTCACACGGCGTGGTTTTCTACCGGGAGCCTCTCCATTGCTACCGCTGCTACAGTCTAGACCATCTGCAATCGGAATGTCGACTAACGAGTTCCCGATGCCGACGCTGTGGTTCCACCAGTCACATTAGAAAAGACTGCAATCAGCCCGCTTGCTGTTGCTTATGCAAAGGTAGCCACGAAGCGACATTTGGGTCGTGTGTTCAGCGGCTAAATCGTATAGAACTTTTAAAGAAATCCGCCAAACATGTAATTCAGAAACAACCTGAGGCCTTACCTGTTAAACTTTGCGCACCCGTGGTGGACATTAAGCCCGCCGCAAATTTTAGCAGGCGCAGTTTTGCTGCGGTCGTCCAAAATGGAGTCAAAGTTTCTGTAAATAACGTGCGTGATACGACAACGAGGGAGCCCGCCCCAAGTCAGCCTGTAAAGACAGTCGCTGACAACTGAGTGCTCCTACGCTCAGCATAGAAAAGATCGTGCAGTCGGTTGCAGAGAAGCTTATCCCGCGGATAATTGACACCATTGTGGCTCAAGTAGGCGCTGTTATCGAAAAACTAATCGCGTCGATCATCCCGGGGCTGTCTCTGAACTCTCGGGCGGTATCTGCGGAACAATTGGCTCCCGCGTCCCAGTCTGGTGGGATAGACATCCGTAAAGAAATAGAAAATGCAATAAAAGCGGTCTTCACCCCTGCACAAGCAGAAGACTTAATCGAAGACCCGGCTTCCCTGCGATCTCGTGTCTCAGAGGGCTCACAGGTGTTACAGACCGAAAATTTGTAATGACCAGTCGGCAAACTGATATCCGACGCTGGGTCTCGTCAACCACGCAGACAGAACAACTCGCTGGTCAACTACAAGCAGACACGCCCACTCAACCGATAAACTCCGGAAAATTGGGAACGGCTATTTGCTTTCCCTTCTCTAGTGTTTAGCATCCCCGCTCGAAAAGAAAAAGGACGCACACTTACATCAGTTATTCGGGAAAACCTGGCACGCTTCCGTCGGAGAGCTAAAATAGATGAAAACCCTCACCTGTGTGGAACAAAACGCGGGACGCCCTCGCCGTGCGACACTGACATCCGACGGTCAAGAATGGTACAGACGAAACTAGCTCAGGGAGATATTTCGTCGGCCGCCCGCACGCTTTTGTCTACTGACCAGATGGCCCCAGTGAATCCACAAACTCTCGAAAGCCTCATAGCCAAGCACCCCGAACACCCCCCAGACGCAACCTTCCCAGACGCACCAGCGACCAGACCACCCGGATCCGAAATCTCCGTTACCCCAGCGGAGATCCGCAATGCAATTAGAAGTTTCCCTAACTGCTCCAGCGGGGGCCCCGATGGACTTTGCCCTCGCCACTTAAAGGATCTCATTGGCAGACAGGATGAAAACAGTAATCCTTTGCTGCTCTCTCTGTGCCGCTTTGTTACCCTGGCCATCAATGGACAACTACCAGAATTTATATTGCCAATATTTTATGGAGCTTCTCTTATCGCTCTCCGGAGGAAGGACGGCGGAATAAGACCTATTGCAGTGGGGCTCACTCTACGAAGGCTTGTTGGCAAAGTCCTCGTCAAGAAATCAATCAAGAATATTGTTGAGTTAGTTGCCCCACTGCAACTTGGCTGTAGTATTAAGGGGGGTACCGAAGCTGCCGTACATGCCACCGCTGCATACATTGAATCACACAGAGCCGCAAATCATAAAATCTTAGTAAAGTTGGACTTTCAAAATGCCTTTAACATGATGCGAAGAGACCACATTTTAAATTCGGTTAAACAGCGAACCCCTGAGCTGTACGCCGCCATCTACCAGATGTATCGTTTCCCGTCCAACCTCTATTGGCAAGGAAAGACTATACTGTCAAAGTGTGGGGTGCAGCAGGGCGACCCGTGTGGGCCTGCCCTCTTCTGCATAGGATTAAATGAGCTTCAGGCACGATTGCAGTCAGAATTGCGTCCGTGGTACTTAGACGATGGACTACTTGCAGGCGATTTGCCTGGTGTCCTCTCCGACATTAAGAAGGTCCAGGACTTCGAGGCGGTCTCGGGCTTGAAGCTCAACGACAGTAAATGTGAGCTCCTCGTTTTATCGCACAACGATAGGGAGGAAACTGCTGCCGCAGTGCGAGCAAAACTACCCAATATCAAGTGGCTAACGGAGGAAAACGTCGAATTGCTGGGTGCACCGTTAACTGACGCAGCAGTTGTGGGTGCCCTCCAAAAGAGGCTCACAGATGCGAAACGGTGGTGCAGTAGATTAAAACATCTAGACGCACACCCAGCCCTGTATCTTCTACGGGAAAGCCTTTCCACGCCTCGTTTAATTTATCTTCTGCGATGTTCTCCCTCGTACAAGAGAGATGACCTGCTCCACGTTTTCGACGAACTCCTCCGAACGACACTCGAGTGCTTACTCAACGTGCGCCTAGGAGACAACGCATGGGCCCAAGCTACGCTGCCCGTCAGCGCAGGTGGCCTCGGTGTCCGTACAACTAAAGATCTGGCCCTGTCGTGCTACGTGGGCTCAATCACAGATTTTAAACATCTGATTGCTTCCATAGGCCCAGAAGGTACATCGGAGGTGGTCGAACGGGCTTCGCGTACGAGCCTGGACGAATTTGAGGCGCGATGGGAGGCTCTGCCGGTTTCCCCAACGCAAGAGTCTCTCGACCGCATTGTCGTGGAGCTGAAACAGGCCTCTCTTCTGTTTCAGGCGCAAACCACGGCTGACAAGGCTAGATTACGAGCTTGTTTCGATCCGATGAGTGGCAAGTGGCTTCAGGCCCTCCCCTCGCCGCAACTAGGTACGATGCTGGACAATAACACACTCCGCATCGTGTCTGGTCTGCGGCTGGGGGAGACGGTCTGTGCCGCTCATCTTTGCAACCGGTGCCGATCCCCCGTAACAACAACAGGGGAACACGCTCTATCGTGCCGATACAGCGCCGGCCGCCACCCACGGCACTATGCAATAAACGACGTCGTCTGTCGTGCACTGCATAGTGCACAGGTGCCGGCTGTGAAAGAGCCACCAGGCCTTAGCGCCAATAGTGGGTTACGACCGGACGGCAAAACACTAACCCCTTGGGAAAGAGGTCGCCTACTTGTATGGGACGTTACCGTGTCGTGTACATTGGCCAGGAGCTACGTCGCTCGAACAAGCCAGAAAGCTGGTGCCTCTGCTTGTCTTGCGGAGGACCGCAAGTTAGCGAAGTACAGAGAACTTAATCCGCAATTTATCGTCCAGCCAATTGCCTTAGAAACTTACGGACCCATGGGTGAAGAAACGTCAAGATTTTTTAAAGAGCTTGGAAAAAGGCTAAACGCAGTCACAAGGGATCCTCGTTCTGGAGAGTTCCTACTGCAGCGAGTATCGATCGAGCTTCAGCGGGGAAATGCGGCGTCAGTCGAAGGGTCCCTTCCCTCTGCCGAAGGGTTCCCTGAGATCCCGTAGGAATAATGATGTTCTAAATACTATTTTGATTAAATAAATGAATTATTGTATGTGTTATGCATACACGGTTTCATAAAGTTTGAAGAACACGTACGTTAACTTCTTTTGTAATAGCTTTGCCTTTCTGACGAAAGCACAGTAGCATCACGCCTCCTTGACTCGACACCACACTCGGAACGTAAACACTGGCCGGGAATTTGCTTTTTCCCCGACAATATGGACATCACCTGGATCGTGGGCAAGCCTGCAGTCGTTCCTGCACTTGATTTTTTCTGCATTTACGGTGAATATTTTCTCGTCAGAGAAGAACCGAAGGCGCTCTACAGCTTTGCGTTTGATAGAAGGGAGAAGCAAATGTCTTCGAGCAAGTCGATTGGCTTTTGCGGCACGAAAGAGTATGCCTATTGACTTGTAAGATATAGGAACTGTTCCCCTGCATGGCTGTTACTGCTATGTTCGATTCACGCGCAAGAAATCTGATCGAGATCAAACGATTCTCAGAAATGTGTAGTTGGACCGTGTTGATCAGTTCTGGAGTACTGGAGCTGTGCCTACTCTGTCGTGAACATTCCTCTTTACTGTTTAGGCTGTGATCCTGTAAACTGTCTCTAAAAACTGACACCAAGGAAATGTGCAATGTTTGCACAGGTCCACGAGTGCAGAGGGCACAGATAATCGTTGCTTTTTGATCATATTCCGACGATGAAGCACTATCGCCGACCATGGTTAGCACGTATTCGTGTTCCACTGAATATGTGCTTCATTTGGACTTACCTTAACATCAAAACATCATACTACCCATCTGCCGGACGAGCGGAACGACGAGGATTCAAAGAGAAAAGCGCGCCAAATTTTGACGAAACATCCTGTATGCGCGGAGCCACGCTGTACTAAAATTACTGGTATACGGGTGAATTACGCAGAAGACGTTTTATAACTAGGCCTTAATGACAGCTAATGGTATAGCTGCGAACTAACTAGTATTTCAGTTGGAAGCTGGTGCGAAGCAACGCCATTGTTGGCAGCGATTCACCGTCAAAGACGGGTCGGTCTTGAATTACGTTCGATAAGGGACAATCTGCTTATCAACTTCTTAACTTTCAAAAATAAGGCCTGCAAGCACATACGTTTCTGTCTTCTCAAAATGAAACTTTGGATAAGCGTAATTAGCTTTAAGTAGAAAGGCAAACCAGAAAAATATTAAAGCAATAATAAAGCAGTCATATATATAAAGTGCGTTGCAAAAAATTAACAACTTATGTTTTTCGGCTTGATTTATTTGAATGGCTTGAAAATTTAATGGCATGATGTACATGACGAACGACGAGTGTGGTGTTAATTTTGTTGCATTCTCAAAATCGGCTCATATAAAAAGTAAAAAGTGTGGAAGAACAGTGTTGCAAAATATCAGCAACAATAACGCCTTACGGAGTATTCGATTCTTAGCAGGGCTGTATAACTTATTTGATACTAAATATTCTATTCTAGAAACGATTTTTTCGTCCCTTATTCTGAATCGAATCGTAAACTCGGTCTTTCATGAAGTTAATGAGCTGTTGTAAGTACGAAAGTGGAATATCAGTCCATGCTTCCTGGACAGCTTCTTTAAGGTCCGACAAATGATCATATTGTCGTAAATCTGCTTCACCAAATGTCCCCAAAGATTTTCGATGGGATTCAGGTCTGGACTCAATGCCGGCCAGTCAAAAAGTGGCCCTCCTTGTTCTTAAAAAAAGGTTATAGTGCTAGCCGAGATATGAAACGTGGCGTTGTCTTGTTGAAAAACTGCGTCAGGTCCCCCAATTCTTCTAAAATGGGTTTCTAACTGGAAATCGACGATACGCTGGTACTTGTCGGAATTGTTTCGGCTGACAATCGCAACTAGATCAGACTTTCCAATATGTCCAAACGCGCCCCTATATTTCACAGAACCACCACCGGCCACACGTTTCGAGAACCATGCGCCGTGCGACAATGTGCTTCGGTTGCAGTCGCGGCAAAAGCCTTTCCTTTTCGCGTATCTGACGTTTTTGTCAGAACTTAACACTCGGTTCACTGTGAATCGGTGCACTGGCACTCCTGAAGTGGTTCTGATTCTCGACCTTTGGTTCACTCCAGGATGTAGGAACCTGCTGATGGTGCTCTTATGCCGTTCTAATCTGGTTGCTATAGCAGTTACTGTATGACTGAGCTTAGCATATGCCTTTTCATTATCCGAGAGATTTTTTGTACGACCCATGGTTTAAACATAAGCTTCGGCGTGAGTTCGGAACAACGACTAGCTGTAGAATATTTTGCATTTAAAGAACGATTGCTTTAGCTAGACAATATTCTTGACATTTGATCTCCTGGATCGTATATCAGCTGTAGTATCGACTATTCTTTACAAGCAAGAGCTGTGTTGTTAGCATGTCATTGTTGCTAAAATTTTGCAACACTGTTTTTTCACACTTTTTTATTTTTTTGATGAACCGATTGTGGGATGACAACAAAACTAACACCATACTCGTGGTTCGTCATGTTTCAAGCCATTTAAGTAAACAAGCCAAAATTATCACCAAAAAACATGAGTTGCTATTTTTTGCAACGCACTTTAAATATATATACACGCAAAACAAAGTAATATAAACGACTGCAAACCCGTCCTACACGCAACAGTGGCAGTAAAAGCGCATCAGCGGCGACATCAAACGGTCACTTGATTTATTTATTCTGGTAGCCGATCGTCCCATATGTTGTTGTTGTTTTTGTTGTTGTTGTTGTTGTTCGGATCTTCGTTCTCGAGCGACCTCATCATTCGTCCCTCGCGCCTCTTCACAGCTGCACGGCGCAGAAGGGCTGGGTAAAATCACACCCTCTCCCAATGTTTCGCAATCTGAGCAAGGGAACAGAGTTGACGACCAATGAAACACACGCCAGGATCGCAGAGCTCGTCCCCGCTGTTCCTCGCGCTCTACCGTTTTCACTTCCCCCTCTGTCTCTTTCTCTCTCTCACGCTAACCTTCTATCTCTTATCGCTTCACTACGACCACCAGGAAGTCTCGTCTTGGCCCTTTTCGAAATCCCCCATTGCCCATGTTCCCTCACACCCCTGGGGGTGCGCGGCATTGCTATGTCTTCATGCCTAGCCGGGCCCCCGACAACCGTCAAAAGAAGCACGAAGACGACGACGCCGGTGAGGACAACAACGACGATGACGACAGCAACAACAACAAAACAACAACGACGGCAACAACAACAACAACTACGGCGAGGCAACAACGTTGAGACCGAGACGCTCGAGCTAGCTGGGCTCTGGGCAGGGGCTGAGGCGTAGACGTTGCAAGGCCTAGGGTGGTGATGTCGAAAATGTTCTTCGTTTTTCTTTATTTTCATCGTGGTCATCGTCGTCGTCGTCGTCGTCGTCGTTGCCATCGTGTTCTTCGTCGGTGGTCTCTTTCCTCGCATTACGCGCCTCCTTTTTGCTCCTTGACGTCGCACTGCCTCTGGCTGGCGCCTCTCCCGCCGCTGATGCTGCGAGTGCTGCTGCTGCTCCCACTACAACAACTACTTCTAATACTACTACTACTACTACTGCTACTGCTATTGCTATGGCTATGACTACCGCCGCCCCTGACCACGACCGGCAGTGCAGGCAAACCCCCATCAGAGGAGGCTAGCGGATCTACCGTCATCAGGATCGACGTCCTGTACGCGCGCGAAGCACGCGGCTCCAGCCACGCCTCGGAGCTCGATAGCTCGGCCGCAGAAGTCGCAAACCTACGCAGACACACTCAGTCATTTGGAGAACATTGTTTGACGCTTGCTGGCTCGCTCGCTCGTTCGTTCGTTCTTTGCTTCCGCCCTCCTCTGACACAACCACCACGCACACACTCGCTCCAGCCGCCGCAGACGCCGACGCCGACGTACAAAGACGTACAATGTGTACGCTATCACTTTATATCTATCCTTGTGTCGATTGTTTATCTCTTTCTCTTAAGGTAAATAGCTAAACTATATAAGACATAGCTGTGTAAAATAGCTAGACTAACTACTTAAAGGGCTAAGTTGGAGGATACAGTTTAGACAGAGCAAGGCATTCAACATTAAATTATATCAGGATATAACTTTTGATGTTATATATATATTCGCAACAGCGAATATATAACCAACTACACTGCCACTAGCATTCGATGAGGAGATTAGCAAAGTATCGAATGTGGATTATGGCTAATACTATTCGCTCCCCTGTCATATCTGGCATTTCTCTAGCTAACGAAGTTGTCATCGTATCCGATTTCCGTGCTGACCCATAAAACCGCAGACACGAGTCTCTCTCCATCTATCCACATGTCAAGGTCAGGGCGGCAGTGGAACGTGGGCACTGTCAACTGCAGGCGCCCAAATAGGGAAAACCAAGATGACGCACTCGAAGCGCGGTTGGAACCGAAGTTGGAAGCGGTCGGAGGACTTATTCACCTATATAGCTATCTAAATACACATGATGAGCCTATTTGCCTAATGCTAGCTGTTCAGCGCTGCAGTGCAGTCTGTATCATCTAGATAACAATAGTCCAGAACAATCACCCACTGCACAATTGCTGGCCGCTGCTACTCATTCAAAGCTAGTCAAAGTCGTGTAAACCGCCACGCGTGTATACATATATGTGTCTCTGTGCGTGTGTGTCTGGGCGTGTGAGGTGAGTTGTTGTCGTCGAGTCTATCGAGTTAGCGCTAGACTCTACAAGTTCTGATTACCTACGGCCTAGCTAATTGCTGGCTCCGTCTAGAGAGACAGACCGTGGGCGCCACCCTCCGACGAGTGGCGCGAGAACATGGCTCAGAGACCGGGCTAACCACGATCGCTTTGGCAGGAGCAGCAGCAGCACCAGCTTCCTCGCACAACAGGCGAAGAAAATGCATGCAAACTACACAATTGAATCTGTCACAGGGGTACCGGCCCGGAGGTTTGAGGGGGGGGCGGGGGGCAGTGTGCCCCCGAATCCTCGACAGTGGACTTCGTCCCGGCGGACTCACTTTCCGTCGCCGTCGTCTTCGTCATTCGTTTTACGAGCCCAGAAGAGAGGTCGGCCGTCGGCAGGCATGGGACGACATCCATTGAGCTTAATGAGCTGAGCTCCGGCTTTTGCCTTGGCCCTTTTTGCGTCAACAACTTGACGCACTGTCGCGAAAAATGAAGCAACTGCTGCCGAAACTGCGCATCTTCGCAGACCTGGAACGGCGGGGGTAGGAAGCGCGTGCTGGTATCGAGACACCAGAGGTGCCACTCACTTGTGACTGAGGCTGTTATCGTTATTGTTGTGGTGTCGGAGATATTGTTGTTACTGTTGTGGTGCCGGAGATTTTATTGTTTCTGTTTTGGTGTAGGAAATGTTGTTGTTATTGTTGTAGTGTCGGAGATATTGCTGCTATTGTTGTGGTGTCGGAGATGTTGTTGCTATTGTTGTGGTGTCGGAGGCATTGTTACGATTGTTATGGTGTCGGAGATTTTGTTGTTATTGTTGTGGTGTCGGAAATTTTGTTGTTATTGTTATGGTGTCGGAGATATTGTTGTTACTGTTGTGGTGTGGGAGATATTGTTTCTATTGTTGTAGTTCCGGCCATATTGTTGCTACTGTTGTGGTGTCGGAGATATTGTTGCCATTGTTGTAACGTCGTAGATATTACTATTGTTTTGGGTGTTGCCTTGATTGTTATTGCGCTAGTTTTTAGCCTTCTTGTTGTGAAGGTTTTAGCCACATTTCCTAACGACGGGACCGTCAAGAGAAATCGAGAGCAACTAGACGCAGACAAGAAGGAGACTAGACGTGAGAGAAAAGGCGCTCATCCCTCGGATGTTCCAAGTCAAAACGTAGTTGGTGTAACGCGAGCGCTAGCTAAAAGCTTGCTACGAGCGAGCTTGAGTTAAAGGATGCTTGACTAAAGCCTCGGTATCTATATAGATATTATATATATATATATATATATATATATATATATATATATATATATATATATATATATATATATATATATATATATACATATAAGCCTATATCATTCATCACGTGAACATTGTAAGTAAAATTGTCGTACTTAACTGTAGCACATATCGAACCATATTGGGCGTTTATTAGTGCTGTGTACTGGATAATGTGAGACGGCATTATTTCGTAACGCAGCATGGCATCGGGTGGTTCGGGCCCCGGTTTTTCCCCGTCTCGTGGTAGTTGTCTCCCCTGACTTAGCTCCCTGACTTAAGAGCGCCACGGGGGAGAGACGAACATCTGCTCTCCCTCTTCGCCCGAGTTTGACCTTGAGCAAGCAGAAAATTTGCCAAGGGACATTTATTTATGTCGCCTTATGTCGTTTGGCAACAATGTAGACAAATATGAGTAGCATAGCTTATCTGTGCGTAAACGACTGCAATTGCCACAGGTCTTTTTGTTAGACGATCAGACATGATGTCGTTGTCAAGCCTCTCTGTCTTCGTGATGAACAGCCTTTAAAATTAAGAGTGTATCTAGGGCATCGTCACATCGTGATAGATGTCATACGCTCATTCAAACGCTGTTTACTGTATAGAACGAGCAAGGCATTCAAAATTAAACTATCACGATACAACTTTTCTAGGTTAGCTATGTATATTTTTCTCATCTTATTCTCGAGTTAGTTACTAACGCTATCTATGCACATCATGCGTACATGTGAACGCAACCGCCAGCATTATTCCGAGATACTCGCAGCCACTCAAAATTGCGTTGCTATGAAAGGGGAACCTTTGTCTGACCTTTTCGATTGCGGTAGACTTACAGCACATCTCTGGGATTCGAATTGCGCACGTGAAAGCAAATACGACGCGACCCGTACCCCTGCTCAAGGGGGGTGTTTGGATATTTGACACACAGCAAATCGCCGAATTGTTTTATTGGTGAAACTTTATAGCACCACTTCTGAGAGGTATATGCAGATTATTGCCTTGGCACCGGATACATGGCCCGGAGAGTTACCCAGCGTGAGTTCGATATATGCCATTACGAAACAGCCACCCACGACTGCTTGAGCGCATGAAGTGGTTAACATGTTCGGCGTACATTGGTGAGATTGGCGGACGCACTTCGCGGTGACTGATTGACGTACAAAACAGGATATGCAAAAATCGTAGAGAGGCCGTGGTCTGTCAAGCACCGTTCATGCCGTTCACGATACACTCGTGATGTATTTTTTCAATGACAAGAATTTTGTTCGATCCAGTGTTGTAATTAATGCGTAGATAAAGTCAAGGGAAGCAGCCACGTACGCGTCTCTTGGGACCCAAATGTTGCGACACAAACGATGGAGATCCTGAGTGAGTTAGTCGGTCATTAAGATCTCTTAGGACAACATCAAATTTCAACGAACAAACGAACTGAATAGCGAATTTCTTGGGACCCACATAAGTGGTGACGTGCTAAAACGCCTCGGGTGCGCAGACAAAATCAACATAGTGGATGCAGATGAGCCGGAGCTCGGAACGACAGGTGTACACGAGGCTGTATCACGAGCCATTGTCTGGCTTGCCTTGCGAGTGCGAATACGCATTATATATTCACTTGTGGTTCTTTAACAGACTCTACTATTAGGATTTAATACGGGGGTTACGCAAGAAATCAGCTTTTCAAGGGTGCCGTCTAGGAATTGCGCAGTGATGCTTTTTAAGGTAGCTACGTTGAGATAAGATCGAGGCTAACTAGGGCACTAGGCATAATCAAACGCATTTATCTTTAATTCGTCTTTTTGTTTACTAGAGACTACTACATGATATCATTTCATGTCTGCTTGCGTGCAGATGCATGTGATTCATGCGTTTTCATAGTGAATATATACGGGATATTTTTAGCAGAGGAATCGAGTAGCCGAGCAGCAATGCTCGACTAGGGCCAGAAAACCACTGAAAAATAACACAATTTATGTTGAGGGTTTTAGGAGGTATTATTACTCGTTTGATACGCATGTATGCTTAAATGCACATGTCCTTTTTTTAAATAAAGAACGCTTAGAGCCGCAGCTTTGTGGTCCTTTGTAGTAAGTAGCCTAGTCTCTGACTTTTCGTGGCATGGTCTATCATTCGTTGTCAATGAATATCCCTCAAAGAAAATTTGATCAACAATAGGTATCGAACTGACGACGCCCGGTTGATGACAACTATGACTAGCGCACTAGCCTCCTAGAACATGCTATATATATATATATATATATATATATATTTAGGCGAGCACTGCCGAGTGTGCAAACGTATTGCAAATGATTAATAAATCATCACAATATTTTCTATATATATATATATATATACATACGAAGTAGTATAAGAGGTATGAAAATGGACGGCCCTCTTCGTTCAAATATGGCCCAGGGCAAACCTTACTAAGCCCTCGAATTGTGTGCCGGGACGCTCGTGAACAAAGTATCCTCAGACAGATAGCACACTTCACTATCTAGACAAAATTGTACGTATCTTCGGGCTATACGCCAGCTCGGCGGGAGACTAGATCACCCAGATCAATCACCCACCTGTTGAGCTTGGACGAAAGCTTATGTTATCAAAAGACAGTCAAGAGATAAGTCGTTTGCTTTCGCGTGGAAACAGCGACGAGTGACTTGTAGAACGCCGGTAACGAAACCTACAGCGGAGAAGGATCAACAATGTACGAAAACGGCCTTGCTACAATGCTGCAATTCCATTCGTCAACGATCAGAGCATAGTTGGTTCGTGTAGACAAATTCGCTATCTACGCCTCAGCCCGCCTCAATAGGCCGGCCAGTAGTTTTGACCACGTCATTTAGGTTGTCAGTTAGTGACATTGTTTAAGGTAGACATTTGTTTAGACAATAAGAGACATTCTATTAGTCCGGCTAACGTTTGCACTATTTAGAAAAGTACATCTTTAGCACAAGGTGTACCGCACCAGCCACAGTGTCAACTTGATTGAAAAGAGTTGTTATCGGCGCTAATAGGACAGATGCATTTGGACGCTAATTGCCGACTGGCATGTGAATCATGATCAGAGCATCTTTTTTAATAGATATTTTGCAATACGCATTCTACGACCATGCAATTTGTTTTTTTTTACATTAGACGATCATTACCAATTGCGCCAATTTGCACAATTGTGAGCACTACGCTTCGTGGCTGTACCTTAAGCAACGTACTGTGCTTACATATACATATATATAGGTCTCCCATTCCACAACAAAGATGCTTTTCTACTGCAACGAATTTGTAAAACGGATTGCAGAGCCAAGATATAACGTCTCTGTATCTAGTAGGTTTCACAAACGTGTCGATTATCGTGGCATGGAATTGCTCGTAGCCAGTCGAATAAACTGAGAAACACTGAATTTACCAACGCCCCGAAAGTTGTTAATCTTTCACTCATGACCCGCCGCAGTTGTGATCGCTGCCTAATCGTCTTGTCATTGAACGTCACTTTGATGATAGCCTAGCCATTCTGTAACCTTCCTCTGCGTACCGACTCAAGCAACGTTGAACGTCTGTCTCATTTGCTAAGACCTAATTTTCTTGAATAGTATATCATTTTCTTGAATGTATATATATATATATATATAACCCGTAGCCACTGCGGCCCGCGACTTGCCAAAATATTGCCAAATAAAAATAAGGAAATGGCATGCCTTAGTAATTTCAATATAAATTAAATAACAGCGTTTTGTTTATGCAGCCTTTGCGAGAATCCATGAGACGCTTCATAGTGCTCTTAGTTAGGTTTTGCATTTCTCGTTGCTGTTTTGTTTGTCCAAAGTTGGCTTTTTATTTTTTTTAAACGGTTTTAATTTTTGTGATGCTATTTTTAAAAATTCATAAATTACCGATTAACCGTTCGTTGTTGGGTATCAGCATTTTTGTATATATTGAAGCATAAGTGTATACGTAGTCGGTGGGCACTAGGCAACACTTTGGATTCTGTCGTACTGTGTAACACAGCGACGGTCGGTGGCATAGTAAAACAGTTTCATCATAGGCTGGCCTTTGGCCGCGCCACGATCTAGCCGTGAACGAGGGACTGACCCTCTCTCGTACTAGATCGTGCGACCATACGACATTTACGGCACTATATATATATATATATATATATGTATATATATATGTTCGTAAATGTGTATATATACATATATATATATATATATATATTAGGCGTATGTTGGTGCAAATGTATTACACGGAGACAACCAGCGTCAGAGGCAAACCAGCAAACGGGCTGGCGAAACAGCCGACTGGCCGTTGTGTGTAATGCGTCTGCCGCTACCGCCGTCGACCCTGATGGCCTACTTTCGCAAGAGACGGTGGTTTCGCAACATCTCCCCAAACGAATCCCCCCGCGTCCCCGCTGTAGCAGCAGGGGCGGTGGTGGTGGCGGCGGCGGCGCAGACGGCGGGGTCGGCCGTACCCGCCCCAGTGAGGGCGCCTAAGCCTCAAGGCCCCGTACGATTCTCCCTCTTCTCGCCCTTCCTCAATCGGCCTCCCTATCTGCTGTCTCCATTCCTCCCTCAAGTTTGCCCTCTTTGTATGGCAGGGACAGCCGCCGGGCGGTAAAGCGCCGGTGGGGGCGCGGGAGGCGGAGGCGAAGAGAGAGAGAGAGGGAGATCGAGAGAAGAAAAGAGAGCCGTTTTCCTAACGGCAATAGGCAAACGCCACCAGAGGGCGCTGCTTGGCTCGATTCCGTCACCGCGGCGGCTACTGCTTTTAGAACCACCGGTGGTTCCCCATCGAACAGCGGGGACGCCCTTGGACGCTCTGCCACTATTCTGCCAACAGTGTCTAACCCTTGAACGGAGCCAGCGATAGACCAAGACACAGAGATTAGACTGGGCCGGGGGTTAGGCAAAGAGAGAGAGAGAGAGAGAACGGGGGGGAGGGAGGGAAGGGAAGAGAGAGAGATACAGACAGACCGAGAAAGGATACGCAAGAGAAGTATGTGGACAGCGCGAGAGATAGATAGAGCGAAGACGCAAAGGAAGACGTGTGAAGAGGGAAAAGGAAAGAAAAAAAAGGCAAACAGAGATAAGGGTGTTAGATGTTCGAGAAACAGACGACCAGCACGGTCAGGCCAAGACGAGATAGACGGGCGAATGGATGGATGGATCAGCAACTGATATAGACGAGTACGGTAGCGATGAAAGCAACAACAACAACAACAACATATACGACAACAACAACTACGACAATAACATCAACAACGACACCAGCATCGACTCTAACGACAACAACAACAACAGCGGCAAACGACCTTGGCCAGTGAGTTTGTGCTGTCCGTCCACGTTTGCGAGCTGTCGTACACCTGCGTTATCTGTGTCGTCGTCGTCGTCGTCGTCGTGGCTGTTGTAATGGCGGCGGCTGCTGCTGCTGTTGTTGTTGTCATTATCATCAAATCGCTAACAACCACAACTCCTTGTTCTCCTCCAGCCTTACTTCAATTTGCTGCTCCTACTACTACTACTACTACTACTACTGCTAATGATGCTTCTTTTGTTGTTTTGACTGTTGCTATTGTTGTTGTTGTTACTGCTGCTGCTATTACTGCTGCTGCCGTAAGGTCATTGTCCTTGTTTCCAGCGCGGCTGCAGCAGCAGCAGCAACACCAACAACAGCAATAACAGCAGCAACAGCAACAACCACAGCGTCGGCGGTATCTGCGACCAGAAGCCGGCGCGCCGGGAACTGGCCACACGGTTCGATTGGCGTGGCGACAACATGCTCAACCCGTGATGTATGGTTGCCACATGCAGCTCTCGTTCGTTCCAGTTTAGTAGTGCCCCAGGAACGAGGAACGCGACACGCTTCCAACACACGTCCATATCTTGGAACTATGACTAGCATTGCTCTACGACGACGGTCTACCACCGGTGCTGCCGTCCAGTCAACTTGCATTCGACATGGGAGCGACAGTCTGCTGTCCGTATCTCTCTGACTCTTATGAACGTCGACAGCCTGTAAGAAGAGTGTGTTTGAGTGTGTATGCAAGTGTGTATGTTTGTATGTATGTACGTGCACATATGTCGGTATGCTCTAATTTTGGAACCATTGCATGCGTTAGACTCTACGTCGGACTCTTGTAACTTGCGTTCCCGTCCTCCTCCAACTGAGTGAGTGCCCACTCAACTCGATTGGTGCGCGCTTACATACTAGAGGGAATGGGTAGGAATGTTGGTACGAGTATGTGGTGGTTCAAAGGTGGTGGGTAAATTGTATTTATTTATTCAAATGCACGCTCTTTGCTTATGTAAAAGGGGGGGTTTGGTCATCTCAGAATACTTTTCGTGTATATATATATATATATATATATATATATATAGAGGATTATACAGGGAGGGGACACGGTTTGTCAGAATGTGACGTATATATATATACATATATATATGTATTCGGCGTTCGTTTTGTTTTTTGCATTCGTCGTTACTAGTGAAGGCTAACAAATACGATCAGATGTTAACTCGCTAGGTGTTTTATGGAAAACTGCTCGGAATTAACGATGTTTTTAAATATGTTGAGACGTACAATTATGCCATCGAGTCATTTGCTTCATTTTACGTCATAAAGCATGTACAAGTGTGAATGATTTCATAAATTCGGCGAGGCACACAAAAACAAGGCTGCCGCAACACTAAGCGCGACAAAAGACCTGTTGGCGTGACCGTTTTTGGCAGTGTCCTGCACTGATACGCACTACTACTACATACACCTCTACCTAAATTATAGCCCTGTCAAGACGGAATTAAAGTACGAGAAGATCCAATGTCTGAAACGAAATAGTGGACAAACAATCAGCGTAAATATGTTTTTTGCCATTCTATAGCAACTGTTCGATGTTTATTGCTGAGGAGCCACCACACGCATCGTTGTGCGTGTGGTGGCGTATGCGGGTGCCTGAGCCAGGGAGAGTCCGACCTGGTTGATCGAACAGAATATACATTTTGAGATCAACTATACCTTGCCATTAGCTACAAAGACACAGCACAATCAGCAATGGGACAGGATGAAATGGCCAAGCCTATTCGGAACCTCGCTGGCAAAATTGATGCAGTGATGAATGTGGCCCATCGCAACGGAGAGCATAGCTGAGACGTGCTGTCGCTCGCTGTACGCGATAGGTAGTTATGAGGCAGCCGTAGGTCTCCTCAGATTTAAACTCCTTATTAGTTTTCCACTTAGAGGCTTCGTTTGTGTTATCGCCAGACAGTCAATCGTCAGTATGTCCATTTGTCGGCTCTAGTGTCAATTTGTTGACAGCCGGCCCAATCCTGCCCTATTCCTTCATAGTCAAATTAACAGCACGACAACGCGACTGGTCTCCAGCAGTAGAGATCACCGTTATCGTTGGTGGGACTTGTTTAGCAGTAGAAAAAATGCGGTGTAGAATCAATAGGAACATAAGGTTTCGATAGAAAATTTTCTCTCACCCACTGTCCACGTGTTGCGAAAGACGCACGTAACGACCGTTGTAATAGCATCTGTCTGCAAAATGACGTGGTTCGATACGTGGGAAGGTGGTTTCGCAAGAATGTTATATAGGCTTTTCTCTTTGTTTGGAAATGTGATCGTCTACCGATAGGCCAGGTGAACAACAGGTCCCGCCGTCAGAAAATCGGAGATGTGTTTTGATTGACGCCGCGACGACGTACGACGAGAAGCGAATAGCGGTGTGGTAGTGCGTCGGGTCGGTTCGATTGGAACGCTCAATTCGCAGAACAAGTATCTTGAAGTATAACAACAACAGCAACGATGATAACAACAACGTAATATTTATTATCTCATCATATATATATATATATATATATAGTGAGTATCCGGAGTTCCAACCGACTGTGCGGCTTGCGGCAACCAACAAGTTGGGTAATTTTATTGTTGCCATGTAGAACGAGCAGGACAGGAGTCTCTACATGTTGAAACTATGTAAGCTTCGTAGCAGTCACTGCGGTCACCGTTACTACTATTACGACTACTGCTACTCCTACGGCTGCTACGACCCTACACTAGTATTTCTATCACTCATTACTGTACGCTCTACCACCTACTACGCCTACCCAATACTACTGCTGCTGCTGCGGCGACATTCTACTGGCTTGAAGTCGGTGCAGCTCGGGTGGGTAAGGTCAGCATGCTCTGCAGCCGCCATCACCATCATCGCCATCATGCCGAAGTGCTGATGTCGGATCAGCCGATGGTCATTTCGACGACCGATAGAGGCAACCGAACGAGACGAAAGGAGACGACGGATAGACGGACGGCGGAGAGAGCGCTATCGAAAGCACATGAAGGCACTCGCACACACACGCACACAGCCACGCGTGTCCTTAACGTAGGCTCCGAAGCGCCCACGCAGCGAGCGGGCCGACACAGGAGCAACACCCACTTCCACCACTTCCAACACAAGCCAGCCAGCAGGCCACCGCATATACATACCCGTCTATCTATCCATATATCCATCCATCCATCTATCCAGCAGACAGCCCACGGTCAGGCAGACACAAACAGAGAGTCACGCGGGCGCACGCTTTGGTTGAGCGGCTGCAGCCAGCCTCTGTGAAGGTCACTACAACGAGACCGCTAAAGTGGCGCGGCACTGTGTCAATGGGCGGAGCTCTGGCCGACAGTAGGGGTGTTGTTTGGGGGAGAGGGAAGAGGGTCGATAGAGAGAGAGAGAGAGAGAGAGAGAAGGAGAGCGAGCAAGCAAACGAACGAACGAGCGGCGTGGGGGGGGGGGTTCAGCGGCTGGCACAGTGGGAGCCCCGACTCGGTGGCCCGATGGCCCTACTGTACTAACCGAACTACGAGCAGCCCTGCCGGGGCTGCAGGGCTGCCCATCGACGTCGAAGATGGGCTTAGGGGAACCCGAGGTACAGGCACCACCGATGGTAGGCTCCACCCTCTGCGGCCTTCGGCCAATCAGGCACCCGGCCTTCTTGCACAATGTGGCACAACGTCGCTTGCGCCACCCGCAGCAGCTCGCAGCAGCATAGCTGCCACTGCGACTGCTACTGCTTCTCGAGCGGCGATGGCGAACAAACTCGGCACATTGAACGTGGGTCCGGCGGACGGGCGGCCGAGCCGAGCCGTCGTGGGGTGTGCCTTGGGAAAAACGAGGGCCTTCTTCCGGAAAGGGGCTGGCACGCGTGGGAAAAGTAGGGGGGATACATAAGGAAAGCCCACAACCCCCACCCCAGGGGTAAATCAGGGAAGTTGTCGGACCTTGGCGTGGGAAGGGGGGTGCGGGCGGTCGGGAGAGGATAGTCGTCCGAAGGTCTAACGGTGACGGGTGGAAGGGGGGGACAACCGATGAGGAAACCTTCGGCCGGCCCTACGCACCGCAATAGCTGTTTCACAGGCGGATTGCAAGTCCGATGACGACGACGACGACGGCGGCGACGGCAACAGCAACAACCCCACCGCCATCCAGAACGGGAACAACCACCACTACAACCGCTCAATAGCACGTCAGCCGTCTGAGCCAGCAAGCAACAGCAGCAGCAGAAGAAGTTGTAGCCCCCGAGCCTGACTATGCTAGTCGAGATAGCTTCTTTCCGAAACAAACTCGTTATATAAGCCTTATACCTTGTACATATATATATATATATATATATATATATATTGCACGCGAGAGAAATTTCACTGTATTTAATAGGGTTAACACTGTAAAATGTACATCATATATACGGTGTTTCTTCAGTTAGTAATGTGCACATCTCCTTCACCCAACGCTCTCCTCGAAAATTACCTCCTCTCGTTCGAATTTCGTTTTTACTACAGCTAAATGTGGCCAAGGTAACCCACCTTTGATGCTCTCTAAACATTCGGAAAGTTCTCATCTCCAATAATTCCGAAGTGAGCCAAACAGATGATGATGATGATGATGACGCTCGAAATATGAATCTGAATGAGCAAGGTCATTATTATAAAATCGATGCGTTAAAATATCCCATCAGAGATGCAGCCGTTTGCAATAGGTTGCCACAGATGTATGGAAGGGGCGCCGTCATGATAGAATGTGACGTGTTTTTGATTGCACATTTCGAAGCACTTTTTGACACTGGCTTGCTTCAAACTATCGAATTACTGCGAACACTCTTCACTGTTAATCGTTTCCTTGTTCTGTAGAAACTCGATGCATCACACCGCATCAATCCCACGGAACACACACCATCGTATAGAGGCCTGCTTTTAACGTTTCTCATAAAATAAGACTGTGGTGTTTATCGTGTCATTTCGACGAGCCTGTTCGGCATCCGCACATTGGCATGCATCACGTTAGGTAAGATTTTGATCATCTATGCAATGCGTTTGCCTGTGTGTGGCTAGCCTCGTCGACTATCAAGTATGATATATAGCCTACGAGAGAAGTTACTTCATCCGTGGACCTGTCACATTCAAATACGTTCAGCAGGAATTGCTAAGGGGCAGACTACAATGACATCAGAGGATCCTTGTTAACATCGCACTGAAGCTTCTGACTTCATGTATATATATTAGACAGCTTCCTGAGCAGAATATTCATCTTATCATATATATATATGGATAATATAGAAGAAGAGATTGAGTCACAACTGTCCTCCATCGGTCGATAGATTCACAACATGGGCTGCCTACATGCGCTGTTACATACTTCCGTGAATAATCTGTGATCTGCATCCAGTATTATTTAGTTGTACTAGAATATATATATATATATATATATATATATATATCATTACACGGCAGGCTATGAAAATGATGCAATAAAAATCAGTATAGAAATAAATTGTTGCATTTGGCTATGCAGCAAACCTACTTTATTGCTAATTAATTTGTTTAGGAGAAAATAGCTTTTATGGTACGGCGCTAAATCTGTTCGAAATTGCAGTGTTAGATTGAGACGGTCGCAATGATTCCGTACGTCTAAGCTATTAGCAAGTCACTTACCCGTCGTCATTTCTGACCCGATAACAAGTGTCATATAAAATGTATTCAATGTAATCGGTCGGATCATGACATTTGGGTCCCTGCGAACGTGTGCACCATTACGGGGGGTCCAGTGTAGGGACCAGCCATTTCTGGAGGGTTCCTCGAACCAAGGCCGCATTGCCCCGTTGCACATCCAGCGACACACGCTGTCTGGAAATCACCCGCTCGCTTATCTCCGCTGGCTAGAATTAGTTGCTTCCTGACCTTCTGTAGCAAACTGCGAGTACACGGACACTGCCCGCCAAGAGTCTCGAAGGCAAGGGGTGAAACTCGTACCGGTAACCGATGTTCTGGCACTTTCTAACCTTGCCTGCTTCGGCGAGAGCCGATGCATGACCAGCCCGAGCCGCGCCAGCACTGACCATTGGAGGGTCTAATGAGTCAGTAACTGTCGCAAATGTCATTGTAATAATAGCTTAGTTTAGGTTTTTTGTTTTGATTTAATAACCCATTTCCTCAGCCGAACAAGTCGTCGTCGTCGTCGTCGCTTTATAAAAGTGCAACTTTGTCATTGTCGGACAGAAAACACCAAAGGAAACCACTCAGCACTGATTCGGCCATAAGATGTTTCATAACGTGCACAGGTGATCATAGTTGTCATTGCTCGCTCTTTTTTTGTCGTGGGTACGTTTGCGTGCGATTGCGGTGATCCAGCGATACAGCGCACCTTGGGTATATATGCTTATAAGCCGGGTTATAACGGTGCAGATGTCGATGTAGGCAAGCCGTCCACGGCGGTGCATAGCCAGGATCCAGCTGGCCGACAGCCGGATAAGAAGACATGACGTGCTTTCATCAGCGAGCATACTTGTACCTCGTACGCATCAAGGGAGTTTCGATCGTCCGAAGGACTCACAGAGCTCGAACAAGGTCGGCGACCCTATACGAGCGAGCAACGATAGCGGCGGCGATAGAGATGTTGAAGAGAAGACTAAGGGTAGACGGGCAATTGCCTTACGGAAAATCTAAAGAAAAAAACAACGAAGAAGACGCGGACAAAAAACGCCATACGGCTACTAGATATGAAGAGTAGAGAAAGACTACTAGATAGAGAAGAAAGAGAAGTAGCGTAAAAGTTAAGTTAAAATGACGCAAATGGGCAGTCGAGGACGAGAATTGAGAACGTAGTAGTAGTAGTAGCGACACAACGCTACCACTCGATTGGCGGAGGACGGAGCAATCGATCCATATGATATTGATCAATGAATCAATAAATCATCCAGCCTATAATTCGATACTGTATTGTACTGTTTGATTGGCCGCCTACTAATTCGACAATCGGCGCAACGGAACAAAAACTCAACACACTAACACAGGGAGGGAGAGCGAGAGAGAGAGAAACAGAGACAGATAGAGATACATATACGTATATGACAGACAGACGTCCGCGTGGCGCAGCGAGAATATTCGCCGCGTGCTGTATCTCCTTCTTTACCCCCCCCCCTCCCCCCCCCGCCCCCCAACCCAACCATATCTTGGAGACGGAGTGGAGGTTTGGGTGTGGGAGGGGGGAACCAGGACAGGCAGCTGGGCGGCAGCTGACTCATTGGGGAAAGGGGTGACGAATGGTGGGAAAGACGGACGATGTCGAAAGAAATGGACCACCCAGGCGGATACGAGAGGGAGAGAGATCGATGGGCCGACGAGCCAGCGCAATACAGAAGTAAGAAGAGAAAACATATTGTGTGTGTGAGAGAGAGAGATAGGCCCACCATTATGATGATGATAATGCTGGTGGTGGTGGTCGTTGTAGTGGTAGTGGTGATGCGACCTTGAAAATGGCTCCAAGTTGAGTTCCGGGTTGGGATCTCGACCCACATATGTTCCTTGTCCCTCATCGCCCTCTCGTCTCCCCACGCTCCCCGCTTAGTTTCTGGAGTCTGAAGACGAGCGAGGGCCGTTCTCACTATCCTGCAATCTAGCTACTTGGCTAGACAACGTTCAGTCCTGCTTCCTACTCGGAGGACACAGGAGGGGATACGCTATCTGGCAGATAAGGAAAGGCAGCGACTGATGTGTTGTTGCTGCGCCTGTTGTTACTGCTGTTGCCACTGCTACCGCTAGAACGAATTTCAACAGCAGCGACAAGATCAACAACTATGACAATTCTTTTGTTTATTCTATTCGACCGGTTGCCACGCTTGAAATATGGCAAGTTTATTTAAAAACGAACGGAAATGTTTTGCACTTTACTTCGTGGGTGACAGTGGCAACAATGACAGCTATAACAACAACAGCAACAAATACAGCAGCGGCACCAGTGGCTAACGATTTTCGCTCATGAAGACAACAACCACAACGACGCACAGTGGTCGCATGCCTCCTCTTTCAAATAAACTAAACTTCGACAAAATACTTATGCACACGCTCACAATAGAGATACGAGATACCTATGTATATATATATATATATATATAGAGAGAGAGAGAGAGAGAGAGAGACTCCTGCAGCCTTGGTTTCTGTTCAGGGACGGCTCGTGGCTTGCGGTTGCCAGTGAGCAAGTAGAACCCCCTGCACGCAATCCGATTCTGGCTGTCAGGCTCCCCTTTCTAGAAGGGATCCTGGCAGAACCCCCAGCCAGAGCCGGCCGATGTACGTACGACGTTCAACGAGCAGGCAAGGCCGCCGGTCAGACGGGCCTATCCACGTTGAGCCTTTTCCGGCGTGCCCTCACCCCGTCGGGTGAGGAGGCCCTCTGACGTCGTCTTGCGCAACATTCGATGAAGGGCTACAGCTCTCGCTCACTCGGGGGTAGTACGGTAGCGGCCGTAGCGCCCACCAGCACCACCGCCGATGTCCTGCCGGAAGGGCGCCATTTCTGCGCTGCTGCTGCTGCCGATAATAGCTTGGCCGTGGGCTTAGTGTCCACCAGCGCGATAGCCGCCATTGTTGTTGCTGTTGTTGAGGTCATTGTTTGTTACTGTTGTTGTGGTTGTTGTTGTTGTTGTTGTTGTGGTTGCTGTTCTTGTTGTTGTCCTCGGTTTCTGGCTTGTCCGTTCGGCTGACGTCTACACGCCCACCGACACGAGGACCTAGCCAAGCCGAAAGTAGGGAAAGTTCGTTGCCGTCCGAATTGCTAGGACCAATAAACGCCGACCAACTCTCGGCCTCGCCCCCGAACGGACACTTTCGTGAGCACGCTGGCCGGAGGCTGCAATGTCGACACAATATTTTTCACCGTCTTTGTGGGTGTATTTCTTCTCCTTCTTATTCTCCTTCTTCGAAATATAGGGAAACAGAGTACAGAGTAATATATATATATATATATATATATATATATATATATATATATATATATAGAGAGAGAGAGAGATGCAGAGACGGAGATATAAAGGCGAGGAAAAACAAGTTTCCTTGCTTCAGCCTTTCAAGCCTGCTTTTCGCTGCTACTCGTTGCACTGGAGGCGCCCTTCTATTCAGCAAACTTCCCTCAAGCAGCTCTCGTCATGGCATTCTACACACGTGTCGCTGTGGTGTGTCGCTTCTCCTCCTGGACAGCCGCGTCGTGCGCTTCACGGCCACAGGTTGAATGCCATGAATGATGCATCGCTTACAAAACAATTCTGCTACAATTGTTGGTATTTGAAGAAAATAAGTTGGACAAGTAATACGTTGAATCACTATAACGAACACGAGAAACACCACATCGGTGTAAAACTGGGAAATTACGACGAGGGAGCAATAAGGATAACTTTGTCGCTCTCTTCTCTCTCTCTCTCTCTCATATATAAATTTTTAATACATATTTGTCGGTTATATATAGGGGGTAACACTTGTCCCCTTGTAAACGTTTGCGCCGGATCAAGTAAATGAAAACATTACGTATATATATATATATATATATATATATATATATATATATATATATATATACCCTCTGCTTAGTCAAACGCGCACAAAAGTGTATATATACACTTTTGTGCGCGTTTGACTAAGCAGAGGGTAGACCTGTCCAACATTTGCTTTTGCTAATTTGATCCGTGCACCATGTTTAAGTATGACAACCCTAAGACCTGTCGAAACAAGGCAACCAAGACGTGTCGAGAGAGGCACGTCTGTGCCGCCAGATTTGAAATATTTGTTTAAATATATTAATTGTCTCACAAATATTTCTCGTTTTACTGAGGTGAAACTCTCAACCCAATACTTATCCATTGCTCGAAAGACAGCTATGTCGCCCAACAGTGGTACCACAGCTTCGCCGCCCACCCTTGGTATATCCAGATTACGACAGTGCTCAACTAACGCAAGTGCACGTGGTGATCAGTCTGAGGCCCAGCAGCGAATACTCGCAATATCGCAGCGACGCCGGCGATGGAATATCAAGTAAACCGAGTCCACCCTCATCGAACGACCCTGCGTTTTGTCAAAGTGGTGGGACCATCGCGGCAGAAGAGCGCAATCTCTCCAAGCGCATGAAGTTGGCTTGATGCTTCGCGAGCGCTGGAGTCGCACAAGTTGTTGAGACGAATGAAGTCGGGCTCCCTCGTGTGGTAACCCGCAGGGAAAACTGGCTGCGTCCCACAAGGCGTGACCCCTACATCAGCCCCGCCTGTCGACAAAACGTCTCAGTAGGCTTCGAACCAACCTTCCTATGCAAGCGTCATTCGTATAATCTCTCAATCACCAAATGACTTCACCGCAAGACCGTCACTCCCGGCTCCTATATTAAACCCTACCAGACAAAGCGGAAGATTCACAGGGCGGTCCCATCCTAGGTTGCTTGTTGTGAGGATCAAAATATCCATTTAGTGCATACGTAAAGCCAATCACCTACTCTCGACTGTCTCAGATTCTTCCAAGGGTCAGCCCAAATTTCTCGGCCAAGGTTAAGGCCCTTGGCCCAAAAATGTTGGAGTCGCTGTTGCAGCTACTACTGCGAGTGGACAGTCTACGACGGATCTATGGCAAAACATTAATTAATCACGTTCGTACAACCGAGGGCAGAGTGCCTACGTCACACGTTGCTCTATCTAAGATTTAATTACCGCTTTGCGGCGGGCGATCCGCGTGGTGTGGCCTAATATCAGCCAAAGGCCCATATGTCAGCCAACCATCCCACCGCCATTAGGGCGTGCTCCTACATATCCACTACCTCTAAGCCCCTCATTTGCAACCGGCACACATTTTAGACACTCAGTTGTTACGAGACAAATCAGACGGGTTCCAATGTACCAAAATCAGTCAGGAGGCTGAGGCTCTTCTCGGTACTCTCAGCAGTTTCATACCAACATTGAGGCATGGTATGGTCTCTCTCTATCGCTCTGGCGGCCCTTTGCTCCCCCTCGCGCCCACAACAATGCTTCATCTCGCTATGTCATCATCCGCAACAATCTTCGCAATTCCTGTCGAGGTCAGACCTGACATCTACAATGTCAGACGCCAATTCATTGTCCAATTTTACGAGAACATATTTCTGGTGCCGCCAGGACCTAGAATGTTCGACACCGGCCAGAACGTATTTGCACCATGTCACATTTAGGCGACTATTAAGAGGTTCATTAAGAGCTTCGCTGCAGGACTAGATCTTACTAGACTCCGGCTGCTAATCCTCGTTTCTCGGAGGCGTCGCTGCCGGCCTGATCCGCGTTTGTTAAAGCTGTAGACATTTTTCTTTGAAACGCCCCCTTCTTTCACCGTTGATATTTCGCGCAATGCTATTTTTCCCAATATTGCCCTTCAGAAAAAGGATCGGTACATTCCGTTGCGTGTTCTTCTGCGCTGCGCACGCTCGCCGCGAGGGTTAGATGCAACCACAATAAAGGCGCTATTTCCGACACCGCTGGTGCACACCAATTGGGATTTGCGACGTCGGCCGGGAGAGAAATAGCCATACTAGGGGTACTTGTGAAACTGAATTTTAAAAAGCTTTTAACCGTATAAGACGCAATCACCTCTTGTTCACATGCTACTGCTTAAGCAAGCTATTTCGTCCGCCACCGGGCTGCAGCAAGGGATCCTTTAGCCCCACCTCTGTTCTGTCTGGTTCGGAAGGATCTGGTAGATTTAGTAACTGGTACGTCGACGATGATCTATATGATGATGGAATAAGCGTTCGCACAGTGGTCGATGATATGCGACAGTATCCATGACTTCGGCTTAACTCTCGGTTTAAAGTTAAATCCGACCAAATTGAAGATATACCGCTTTGATTCTACTTATGAGACCTCCTCCAATATACAATCACTTTAAGGCTCCCCGCCGGGTTGCAATACGACCACCACGAATGATCTGGAGCTACTACGCCTCAAAGGGCTAACATCAACAATCGAGCGCTGGGGATGATAACTGCAACATGCCGCCGATCGTCTCTCTCTTGTAGGAGACAATGAAGATTTCTTCGTACTCAGGTCCTCTCTTTGATTCTTGGGACTCGCCCACCTTCGAGAGCTTTTTGTGATATGGAAGGTTCAGAAAACGCATAATGTACGGTCGGTCTTGATCATCAACAGCACCTAGTGCGGCACTCTCACCCACTAGAAAGTCGTGTTGAACAACAATTCGAAACAATGAGAGAGGAGTCTCATGCTTTTACGACTCATTTGTTTCGCAGAGGTGCGTCGAGGTCTTTCACCTGATGGCTGGGTCGCATTGACTCCTTGCGGGGCAAGTTCGTCTTGACTGTGTGCCGATCGCGGATATGCAAAGCGGTTTCGGCGCTTCTTGGCGGACCTTCTCCCTTACGGTGATGTCTAGGTAGTATAATCCGTGCGACCATGAAGCAGGATCGCCCAGCATGTGCAGGTCGATTGCAAATTTAGTCAAGGGCGTAGCCTGTAGACCTATCGTAGCGAGTGCCGTGCAGGCCAAGACCATGTGCTCGGCGTCGACGACAATCCCCAAATGCTGAGCACGCATATATCGGAGGTCCTTTTGATTTGCTAATACGGAGCGTGAAAGTTTGAAAATGTCTATGCTCCAGAAAAACTTGTGTGACGCAATAGGTAAGAGTCACGGGGGAGCGTTCGGGCGTGGGATGGATATCACACGCGTTCCGGCGACCACGCGTCAAGGGTGGCTGTCTGTGCTTGGTCGAAATTTAGATTGCCGTAAGTATAGCGAGCAGCACGCTTTTCTGCTAGAAGATCCCAGGCCAGCCGCCGTGCTAGTACAAGTAAAACGTCCGTGCTGACCCTTTTGTAGGCGCGCCAGACGCGGAGTACCACGGTGCGTTGGAAGGAGCACAAAGACTGTCAATTACACGCCGTCCGGGGAGCTAGGATGCCCCACGTATATAGTGATATGGAGTCTGCTACTGAGGCTAGGAGGCACTTGCGCCTCTCAGATGCACCGCCAGTTCGGGGAGGAATTCGGGCCAAGCTGTGGAAAATCTCGGTGCCCAAAATCACGCCCAAGCAGCGAGCTTGCTTTGCCACACGAAACTGAAGTTCTGCCAGCTCTAGAGCAATGGGTCGGGCCCTCTTCCGGCCTGTGAGGAAAGGGGTCTCCGTCTTCTGAGGGGGTAGCTGGAGCTGATCTCCGTCCACCTATGGGCAAGAACTATTGCTGTATTTGCTGCTGCTTCCAGTGACGTTTCACGGCGAGCCGTCACGAGTAAGGCAAGAGCCTCAACCCCGACCGGAAGGAAAAGCCGCAGAACCCTATGAAGCCAAATTCTCAAGGATAGGGCCTAGAATGAAGCGTTTCTCGATGCCGGATTTACTACTACCTGGTAATTGTAGAAATTAAACCTTTGTTGGTGTCAATGTGGTCACCTCATTGACAAAATAGGACATCACGGTCTATCGTGTATTATCAGCGCATAACGGCGCCCTAGGCACGCCGCTATTAATGATACCTTTAGCAGAACCTTCTAGTCATGCGTTCTTACGTGTATCCTAGAACCGACAGAAAGAATGACACCTGCACCCTTTAAGCGAAGAAAAATTATGCTAAAAATGTCGTCCCCCTTGCGTTCGAAACTTTGGGTGCCCCTGGCATTCGGACCGAGATAACAAATCCGCAAAATCGTCATTGCGTTGAACCCGCCATCATGTGAATAAAGTCCGAATCTTGACGTACAACGTGGAAACGCCGCTTCCGTTAGAGGCACACTTCTGAGGTGGTTTTCGTCTGGTCTAAAGGAAATGGACACGTGGTAGGTACCCTACACGCTAGGTACATAGCTAGCTAATTATTTGTTAAACATATATGTATATATATATATAACTTCTAGCTTGTCTTCCAGTTGGCGTCGATAATCGTCTGCGATTGCAAAGCAAATAATTATACGTGCACATGTAACGCCTATACATGCGCACTACACAACGGTCGCAGCTTACCCCATCAGTTTTCGCTGGCAAAACTCAGTCATATTCCTCATTACTATAATTACCGCCAAACGGCATATGCTGCGTGCGCTAAAGCAGCAAGACACGTGTTTTAGACAAGCTACGTCCTATGTTGGCAGACACGTATCTATGAAGCATCCACTCCAATGGCTACATCGATTGTCGCAACCAGTGAAATTCTAAAGGAGTAAAAAACAAAGAATTATATATATATATATATATATATATATATATATATATATATATATATATATGCCTTATAAACATCGCGCTCTCACGTTTAATACAACAACGTTTCATTACGCTCATACGCCCGCTTAGGAGAATGCGCATTTCATGCGGATAACTTTGCTGTCAAAACTGAAAGGTGTTTCGCAATGCATATGTGTGTACTGGTTGCTGAAATAGTTTGATTAAGATTGAAGACGCCGCACAGTACATTCAAAAGCTCAGCCTCGCATTGAAAAAACATGGCTAAACAAGTCTGGTGGGAGGTTGGAGACTTGAAATTTTTCCGCGCCTCTCACCTCTGGTCTGCATGGTCTTGCAAGTGGCAAACGCCATGTCCATACCAGATACATAGTTCATGGCAATTATCACCTCGTCTGTCCAAATACGAACTTCCACGAGGTGTACACATAGTGCTGTGTCCTCAAGCGTATCTGGCCCCTACGAAGGATTGCTGCATTGCTCCTCACCTCTCGAATGATAGTTGACCGAATACAGCTGACAGCAGTGTAGGTAACAATTTTATTCTCATACTCCATTCGAGTGCAATAAATGTGATACGATGCTTTTGGTACAAAATCGATGATAGTACAATTCAGGACATGACTACGGTAAGCCATTTTCGCCTACACTTAATGCCGGACTTCCACAGTGTGATCCTCATGAAATGCGCATTTTCCTGAATGTGTTTATCTAATGAACGTAGCCGGAGCATACATGTATTGAACGTTATCTCGATTTTTGGAAGCTTTCCTCAACGCGACCGTTTCGCTTTCCCTAGTCAGCTGGATGTTCTTCAAACAAAGCGGACATTTTCTTCGAACGCCGGTGGTTCCAGTTTCGTTATTTTGCAAATGCACATTTTGTGAAGTAATGTCTCATCAGTCGCATCGGTAGAATGGACATTTGCAACCTTACTCTAACTCCGCTCTTAAACAAGACGCTTCCGCCTATCATTGCATTGTAAAAAATATTTTTCGTACAAGTTGAACAACTAACACCATAAATAATTGCTCAATTGAGCAACATATCTGTGCAGTGTAAATTATATGATATATTATGTTTGATTTTGTTAGCGAGCGAACGATTATCGACGATCGTCCTCGACAAAAGGTTTGTATCAGATTATTTTGAACAGAACCGTTGTCAAGAAAAATTCCGCAGAGATATCATGGCCTTATGAAGAACGTGGAAACGTCCATAACATTGACACTAACAACCATCACGATAAAAATAACATTAACACACAACAACAACAACAACAGAGAATACTGCAAACAACGACAACACCACAAAGTGAATCGGTCTTCAATGAAGCTGCCGGAAGGTGAAAGTATCAAAGCTGTCCCGCAAAGTTCCGGCTTGGCACGTAGCCGTTCCATTTTGTGCCCCATTAGTCTGACGCACACGGTCGCTACCGAAGACAAATTGTAGTCGAAGGGCTGGAATGGCATGGGAGGCGAAGCCGAGGTTTTTCAGCTCTCGCAAAGCCACCGCTCGACATAGTTGAAACTGTCTTGCTGTGCGGGCCATACACCTATGCTCTTCATTCCTTCATCTCTCGCTCTCTTCCTTTCCGGTCTCTCACTCCTGCATTATACCGCATGTGTATCTCCATCAATCCATCGACCAGCAAACGCACGACTTCCTGACACGGGAGGAACGGCGACTGCCTCTACGCTGACGCTAAGTATTTGCGCGGCAATTTTGCAAATGCAGCGTTTGCACCGCCTCCGCAACACGGGCGGTATCTTCTGTGGCCGCAGCGCGAGGTTTCCCACATCTCCCACATCGTGCACGTGCGGGGCCGTTTCTTGGTCTCGGTCCCGACAATCGGTTCGCCAGCTTCGATAGCTTCTTCCCGAGGATCTCGAACTACAGGACCCGGCGCACTGTAGACGAGAAGCGCCCAGATCGCCGAAATTCTTGCGATCGTCTTCCATAAAGGCGTCGTTGACGTCGCTTATTGTAGCTGCCGAAGTTCTTGACTCACTCAACTTTGCTCAACCAATCCAGGAAAAACTGGAGCAGGACACTGAATACGCTGGCGAGTAACCAACCAGCGCTCACAGCTGCGCCAATAGCACTATGCTAACCCATGCCACCCGTTCATCGACTTCGGCGAGTTCTGGTAAGCACGTCGAGGACAGTGTTGGCACGCTGACACGTGTTGAATCCATCGCCACTCATTCCAAGTACGTATCTACGATTTCAATTTTTTAACAAACTTAATTAAGATCTACAAATGTCAAAAAATGACACGTTCACTTACACAATATTGTAATATGAATTAATGAATAAATATAATCGGGGTCACTTTTAATCATAAGGAAATAGAAGGACGCTTGTAGGGTGATATGTGTTGCGCTGAGATCAGATTGGTGACTGCTGCTTACATTACAGCTGCCGACTACCATCTCCGCTCCGGCCCGTCGATATGAGCATTTGACGAATAATTGTATTTTATTTGACTGCTCGGATATCACCATCGATCATCAACTACCACCGGCAGAGCCCCGCGGTCATATTTCCTCTCTGATCGTAATCACAGTGAACGGCAATGCATGCAGACAAGCGACTTCTATCATGCTGCTCTCAGCCAACTACAGAATAAAGAAAATCTAGTGGCCAGTGGTTTTCCCATTTAGAAACGTTGTGTCGAAGCTCTCCGGAAGCCCTGATCTGAAAGGCACAATATCAAACAAACGAGATCTCGTCCCTACGTCTCTCTGGATTTATCTTATCACACCAAAAACGAATGGACGCAACTGTCCTTTGCACCGCTGGAGTACGGGGGCAGATTAACTTAGCAGTGGCGGAATTAGTAGAGAGTGATGCGGCGGCAGTCCCACGTGAACGATATGCAAATTACTACTGCGTTCGAATTCGTAATGCGTCAACGGATTGTAAGCTTTCCAACAATTCGTTATTGCCGTCGCCGAGATTCTGGCCGACCACATTCCGATTGGACCGTAGGAGTTTTCCCGATTCCGGGCTGAAGCAATCGATGCTACTCGATCTACCTTGGTTCGTTTGGCGTTGCACTCATACTGTTAGACGTTTCATCGCATTGTTGCATTGGGCACAGTTGGGTCAGTCAACTCCTAGCTGAAGCGCGAAGCGAGAAATAATTCGTTGAACTAGCATGCAGCATAGATGCAGCTTCGTGGGTCGATGAAGGGGCTCTATGAGGTAGCACGCCAAGGGAGGGGGGGGGGGTTGTTTAGCTCAAGTCTCTGTCCTGTTCAAGAGCTTGCTTACCGACGCGGCTGCTTGTGACGTCGTGACGTCAGCGTCGTTTCCATCGTTGGCGCCAGCGTGGGCGCCGTTATAGTCCGCCCCGTTATGTCCGCCCCGCGCTCCTTGAAGCGGCAATTTGCAGACTAGAGAGGGACACAACCTGGGCAGGTTTCGCAGTTATTTTACCCCCCCCCCCTGCCGATCTTTCTCTCCCCCCCTCTCTCTCTCTCTCTCTATATATATATATATATATATATATATCTGTCAGAGTCTCGTTCTGTTTAGCTGCGTCGGTCGGCGGTCGATAGTCACGCCAGTTATCGCTACTGTTTCAGGAGACGATGATCCGCGCCGCGTAGGTCGAGAACAATGTTGACGTTGGCTGTATTCGAAAAGGATGTTGATCCTCGTATGATGATGGTGGTGATGATGATGACGATGACGGTGGTGGTGATGATGATGATGATGACGATGATGGTGATGTCGATTGATCTCGACAAAAGCTTGTGTTGCTGCTCTGTTCCTGTATTGGCTGACATGCAGACAGAGTGACGAGCCGCTCGTCTTGTATCGACCGGTCATGGATTGCAAAGCCTCTCATCGTCGCCGTCGCCGCTTGCAGCTTACGTTGACGATGATAAAAGCAACGCTGGCCAGACTCGCAAAGGCAGTAATGCGATATCGCGCCGACCAATCTCAAAATCCACCATACCGATCAATGGGTAACCAACCACCTGCTAACTACGCTTACCTATAGTGGCAGCGCATTGGACAGCACCTGAGTCTGTTCGCTGGCAAAAACAAAACGCACACACAACAGCCTGTAGGAAGAAAAACACAACAGTTTTTTTTTTGGGGACTAAATAAGCTCATGAATTGTTGAGCTGAGCTACGTTTACTGCTGTACAGAACCATCGTGGTAGATACTGAGAGTTGCTCTAACTCCTGAGGGCTACTATTAATATCGGTTCGCATGCTAAAGTTGCGCTCGTACAGGTGGTGATCATCACCGTCAGGCTGCATCGGGAGACATGTGGAGAGAGACTTACGACTGACTACCCTAGATATCTTAACGTGTCCGGCCCGGCCCTCGGTGCATTGAAGATATACCTCAGGTTAAGTTCCAAGCCCGTACGGGACGGAGGATAGTCTCGAATTGAAAACAACCTCCTTAAAAAATGTTTTTAATTCTAGTTTTGTCGCCGAGCATTGCTGGCAAGTAGTACGTAGTATGCGTAGACGTACGTATGCAAAAAATCGGACGAGGGTTCGACTACAAGTTCGACGTTGTTCTATTTCAGATTCGGTCTAGACGGGGGAAGCAACGACGAGATGATCTCGGTCGGTTATGCCGCCCTATTGTCTGTGCCGACATCGATGGTCGGCCTGGCAACACACAACGTGTCGGTGGTCATTGAATGGGCTCACCCAACGCTGCTACCGCCCCGACGACGACGACAACGACGACGACGACGACAACGACAACGGGCGACACCTACATATGCCTCCTTCTCCGATTGTAGGCTAGCTGTCACTTTGATGCCATCCTGTATATATTGAGAAGGACAAAAAGAATAATGGTGATGATGATGATGACGGCGATGATGATGATCATCATCATGGTGATGGTGATCACAGTGCTGTTGATGATGCACTGTTTCCAAACGTCAAGCACGGCTGACATGACGGGGTCGCAAATCAATTCTTTCAATATGTTCTGTTGTCGTCGTCGGCGACGTGTGGGCTATTTTGCAATAGACGATGGCGATCGTCCTCATCAATGTCATAACGGCGGCAGCGTTGTTGGCGTTTTTTATTCGGTCAGTGGCGACTTCCCCGTGTATATGTAGATATATATATATATATATATATATATATATAGGCGCGGAAGGGATAAAGCATATCGACTAATCTGGTGTCGTTTGAGATTGTCAAATAGATAGGGAACTGGCAGAGTGTACGCGTGACACGGAGAGATGAGAGAAGACCGATCTAGATAGTCAAGCGGCGGTCGAGAGTTGTACAGGGTATCCCGGAAATATTGCGAAAACTTGAACGTTATAACAAGAATTATTATTATTATTATTACAAACGGCAAATTGGACAATTTTTCTTCAATGACGCCGACGGGAATGACATCAAACTATCGCATTTTTGAACAAGATATTGTGCTCTCCTGACCTCGAGATATTGGGCAAATTGACGTAGCGCCGCGTTTCTAATTTTGTTTACATATTTGTATTATATTTTTGCCGAGATCTGCCAGGTAACATAGGCTTCGGACTTAAAAAATCTGAAAGGTTTATCGTAATGCGGCGATCGAGAACAATGATAAGCGTGGTTCTGCATTCAATTAATTATCAGGTATTTGCCCCTAACACAGTGGTGACCATTAGTTTACAACATTTCATAGCGCATGTCGCAGGTGCAAAAATATGCCCGTATATACGCCCACTATTCGTCCGTTCCAGGAAGAGGCATGTCCGTTTTGAGACGGTACCATCTGCAAATGTCTAGTTTATGATCACGTGCTCGCTATCCAAGAAAAAGCAATACATTTATCCAGCTTCTAGTTAATAGATTACTAGGGCTCGAGCATAGCGTAGCAACAGTGAATTTATTGCTATTGTTGTTGTCGCATCGGGTTTTATTGCTATTGCCAATATTGTTGTTGTTGTCGTCACTGTCGAAGGCTGTACGAGCTCCAGCTACACCACTAGCAACATACAGATTTCACTTTGATGATTAACCGTATATTGGTGATGGTTTTTGGTCGGTGTATGATATGATTTACTCAGCTAGAGTATATCTCACTCTAGATGAGTAAATCATGTCATAAAAATTTGTTTTTACATTGCCTCATTGACGCACTCTTTGAGAGACAATTGTCATCACTTGTGTTCTTTGATGCGTGAAATGGTCTACACAGCTAAAGCCATTCCAACATACACACGTTTGTGGGTTTCGTGTTTTGATTTTTAATAGTTAAGCCTAAGTGTTTAATCTTGTCTAAACGCTGTTTGCCCCGCTGTCGCTTTTTTTACTTAAATCATAATATAGCTTTAACTCAATTTGTGCATAATTTAAAGCAATTTTCCCATATCGCCAAACATTTGGCCTACCTCTCAGATGGTCTGTTAATAAACGTCGGAATTCTGGTAATTGGATTCCAACATAGTGGTCATTTCGGTCATTGTCTCTTCCACCTGCTATTACTGCATGTCCGTGTTACGATTTGTGTTGCGGGAGGTTGTGATTTTTGTGGGATCTGTTACAACAGCCTTTAGTTGTCAGCCTTTAGTCATTTCGTGGTACGCTACGTGTCCCATACATGGCAGGACATCTAAAACAAAAGCGAACAACCAGCAAGTACGCAAACCATCTTTTTCGCCTCAGTTATCTATTAAGTATAGATTTTCCCATGAAACAATATGCTACAATCGCGCCGATCATTCATCAGTAGACGTAACAGCACGTAATTACTGCGCCTAGGAATTAGCATACTAGCTTATTTGATAAGGCGAGTAGGGGACAGGCTATAACGCCAACTTCGGGCAACCGTCTTATCGATGAGTCAAAAAATAGCATGCGTCGCATGCAACTGTTGGAAATGACACTTGCCATGACACGATATGGCTTAGACGTGCATATTGGAGAATTAGGCCCTTGTTCACAACTGTCCACTAGACATCGACGTTCGGAAACAGACTCAAGCACAATCTTAACAATACCGAAAAGTGATGTGAAAATAATGAAATAAACAGAAGCGTTCATATTGCTATAATATATATATATATATATATATATATATATATATATATATATATATATATACATTGCACCGTTCGCTTGCGCGCAATCAGACGGACAAGGCAACGCCCTCTATTTCATTACACAAACCAATAATTAGCAACAATTGCAAGTGTTATTGCCGGGCTTGCCGAATAGCACTTAAGGCCTACTTCCCTTGTGAAATGCTTAGGCTGTAGAAGCACGCACGTATGCCTGTCGATCATCCTCTCTCGCTCGATTTCTTCATACATAGATATGCAGTTGCATTATTTGACCAAAGATCAGTTTAAAGTAAAGAAAGCACTTTAAACCTACAGGAGCAATACAGTTACAGCAGCAACTCGAAGAACCTGCTCCCCAAGTTAAATCTAAACGGTAACCCCGATCTAGACGATGCTAGTCGCCTTTATGCAATGTCGGAGTTTGACGGAAATTGTCCAAACAAACGTTTGAAGAAAAACGATTATCAAACACTCAAACATAAGGGGAAAAATAGATGAATGGGCTCTACAAACCTAACTAGAATTTGGGATTTGAGATCCCTATGGGCTAACCAAACAAAGCAGGTCAAGTCGTCCTAATATTGCCGCACACCACCTCGCAACCGGCATCGCGAAACATGAATTTCTTTCAAGCAGCGATTTTAACACAGGATTTGTACTGCTGCAGAAAAGTGTTTTTCTATCTACAAGAAATAAAGGAAAAAGTGGGGTCTCTTCCAGGAGTCAAGCCCAGAGCAGAGTCCAAAAAGGACCTACATCCGAAAACACCATGCGTTTGATAGGATTATAAAAGTCTGGTACAAATCCTCGACTATGAGGTAGCATCTTATCGTGACCCAGTTGTTTAAAGTAAAGGGGGCTTTTAACCGGATTGGATTCGACTGGCAAGGCCAGATCATTCCACTTTGCGACAGTGCCAGACTGTTTGCCGCAAACATGATCGAGACCGCCCTCAAGGGGTTAGAATGAAATGACGATACGCTTTGTGTTTAAAGTATTTTACGATCAACGAAATCTTCGGGATCGCATGCTGTTGAGCCATTTGTGCAACAATCTTTCTGTTAACAATATTAGCTTTTAACTTTGTTAACGATATTATATTATTTGATGTGTGTAACATATACCTAATGTATTATACGGAAAATAAACTTTACCGATATTAGCTATAAACATTGAGCTAATCATTTCAGGGGAAACAAAATTGACATATGAGTCGGCTGATTGGAATATATCGCAAGTAATTACGAACGATTACTCGTAATTTCTCGATAAGGAGTTACAATTTTTAAGAAAGCAATTTTCAATATTTGGTTTTAAAACATTGGGTGGGCATTTCCTAGTTTCCTAGACCTGGCACATCTGTGGTGGTTGGATTGCAAGCTTTGCGCGAAAGGCGGCAAACTTACGAATATGTTCCACCGTACCGTTCCAGGCCCACAGCACTTCCTTGATGATCAGGTTTTTGACTACTTCAAAGTTTTGTGGGCGCTTCACAACGCCTTAAGCATAGCATTCTACGCCGTTCCTACGCATTGCAGTACACTCGGTATATCTGGGCTAAGAGAATCAATAGCAATATCTTAAAGTACCAAAAGTACCTACACTAAAGTAAGCCTATCACTCAGTCGCAAAACTGCTCTTTGTAGTACTGAGGCGGCAGTGCTAGGTGAATAGAACTTCCCGTTACCCCTGTTTGGCTATGTGCATTAGTTATTTGCTAACCTGACGTAGTGGAAGGTGCCACTAGGTTTTATTCCTTATTTTGTCTCTGTTTCTGGCTCACAACGCAGCCCAAATGTAGTACCGGACGAGCGTTCTTTCTTAAGAGATCGTGTTGACTTTCAATTATCTAACTAGGCCTATGAGGAACGTATACATATAGTTTAAACTAGTGTTTTCTGATAGACCGCGTTTTCGGAAGAGTTTTTTGGAGAACGGCAGAGCTTTTAAGAAAGATTTTCCTTTGCATAGCAGCCACTGTGCTTAAGTTGCGTGGTATTTTAAATAAAACCGATTGATCTCCGATTGAAATATCTCACAGCTATCCTGCAACAAACAGACAAGGAATGTTGATAATTTATAATAATAATAATAATAATAATCGCCCCCGTCTGCCAGCCCTTTTCTTGCCTGCCATGCGGCCAACCTGTCGACTCTGACGGTCTACACCCGTTAAGGTCCCCATACCCTGAAAGATATCGGAAAACGCATAGAAGACGTTACGGGTGATCGACGCGAGGCCATGTTTGTGAGACAGATGATGTCTTTGGCCGTTTGTAGAGGGAACGTGGCTTCAATCATAGGCGCAATGAACTGAAAAGGAACAAAGCAGACCTGCTCGTTCTAAACGTTCGCCATACCTCCAATTGTTACAACTGAATGATATAAATAATAATAATGAATAATAATAATAATATAATATAATAATACAGGGTTATTTATCAATAACTGTATGACATATCAATAAATACTTATATATCTACAATATGCTGTAGATGAGTGTCGGTGACCATCAAGCGTTGCCATGAATTCTAATGACAATCTCTGCGAGGAAACGGTCGATTTTGGGATAATAATATAATAATAATAATAATAATAATAATAATAATAATAATAAAATAATAATAATAATAATAATAATATAATAATAATAATAATAATAGAAGCTTGGCATGGGTTAGCATCGACGCAGCGCTGCGAGTTCAGTAAGTGCGGGAGATGGTGGTTCCAGTGGCTACACCACTAGTGCCGAAAAGCCCTGTAATCGAGACATGCTGGAGGTGGATCATAAGTCCCTTAGGAAGCGGTATACCATTACCTTGACGAGAGGTAGTGCGCTGGCGAAGACCTGATGACCTGAAATGGCACATGGAAAGTCCCTAGGGTTAAAGTTCGTGCAAAACCGCGGCTTAATTACACACAGCTTGTTGAGTGCAAGCACGCAGACGCAGAAAACGGGGATTGAAACAGATATTTTGTGCATCAGAATAGGCAATCGGGGAACCGAAGATTCTCAAGATTGAGGTAAGCGATTTCAGAAGTACGGACGAAGATGGTCAATTGAGCAAGCATTGTCCTTGGCCGTTTGCAGAGGAAACGCGGCATCTATTTTAGGCGCCATGGAGTGAACTAATTATTTAAAAAACTTTGCAATAATACGTTCAGACCTCTCAACTGTAACATCGTTTAACATGTAAAAATAATAATAATAATAATAATAATAATAATAATAATAATAATAATAATAATAATAATAATAATGTGTCTAGTTGGATCCAAACTGAGATGAATTAGCTTAGCGTGAGAGGATAACAAGAGCGCTGATTATGGCGGCAGACTTCTTTCTATCAGAAAGGAGGGCTCTTTGATGTCCTTGAGTTGATTCCAAGAAGAGAGGGCAGCCTATATAAACCGTATTCAGAGGGCTAACGGCAAATGCAAGGATTTAGTGGTAAATGTATTTCTCGATAAGTATTTACGTGTGTATACATAGGCGTAGCTTCTTCTAAAAACTATAAATATATATATATATATATATATATATATATATATATATATATATATATATATATATATATATATATATATATATATACCGAGCAAAGTGGCTTAGTGGCAAAGCCTTTGCCTTGCATTCGGGAGAACTGGGTTCGAGACCCAGACCGGCCACTCTTAAATTGGTTTGCATGGTTTCCAATTTAGACAAGGTAAATGCCGGAGTGGAATAAACTTAGCCATGACATGAAAAATCCGTACACGGGCAATTGGCTTACGGGGAAAAAAAAAAAAAAATATATATATATATATATATATATATATATAGTTGACCCAGGGTGGATAGCAACGCACGCGGACGCCAGGAAACAAAATAAATACGCTGGACTGCAAACAAGATATATATGTTTATGCCTATTGCCATGGAGACTCTAAGACTAATCAGCGAGGGAACCGAGGTACCCCTTAAAGAATTAAGTAAGCGAATTCTGGAGGTCACGAGCGACGGAGAGAGGGTCAATTCTTGAGGCAAGTGCTGTCTCTACCCGTTTGCAGAAAGAACGCGGCATCTATTTTAGGTGCCATGGAGTAAAGTATTTCCTTAGAATGATTGCGATGATACGTTCAGTTCTCACAACTGTAATATTGTTCAAGATGCAATATATATATAAAGGAAGTGGGCTAGTAGCAGACGCCAGACATGGATGTTAAATGCAGGAGTGCAGCAAACTAAAAATATATGTTAGAAGCGGGGGGGGGGGGTCACAGAAGCCTTAGCTTTAGGACCAATGTAAGGAAGAGCCAGATCGATATTACAAAGAAGAGGTTGTCCCAGTGGAAGTAATAACCCACTTATTTGGAAGGTATTGGATGAAGGCACATTGCAATACAAATGCTTAGATAACACACGAGTATACGCTGCCGCTCTAAGTACACCTAATATAAAAACGGTGGCATGTGTATTTAGGTATACATATTAAACAAATAATAAATCAAATATATATATATATATATATATATATATATAGAGAGAGAGAGAGAGAGAGAGAGAGAGGGGGAGAGGGATGGAACGGAAAAGTGAGAAATGGACTGAGCTAAATGGGTATACGATCATTCAAAAGGGAATGGCCTAATAGCAGACGCCAAGCAGTGATGTTAGATGCAAGGGTACAGCGAACTAAATTTATGGAGGGGGGAGTATAGAATCTCAAGTTTGTGAGTCAGGAATTGAGTCGATTCAACATATTATAAAAGAATGCACAGTTTGGAGGGGGAAGTCAGAAAGGCCTTAACTCTACGACCAATGCGAGGAAGGACCAGGTCGATCTTACAAAGAAGAGGTTGTGCTAATGGAAGTAATAACCCATTTTACCCAGTAGGTATTGAAGAAAGGTACATTGGAATAAATGCTTAGATAACATACGAATACATGCTACCGCTCCAAGTAAAATTGGAAGACTCCAAGTAAAAGTTGAAACGTGATAGAAATTTGATAATGTAACTGCAGAAGAAGTTTTTAAAACGTGTTGTTTTTCTTTGTAATATGAGGACTTGTGATATAAAATGTGATGATATTGGTGTTGTTCTAGGTGAGATTGATAAGGCTACGTTCGTCTGTATTTGTGAATATCCAGATCGAGCGAACAAATTTGTTGATTCTATTTTGACAAACACAAGAGCCGGGATCAACATACATGCTAAAACAGTTGCTCGGAAAGAAATCGTTAACAAAATGTTTGCTTGGCGCAGGACCAGGAACGCGAATTACGCACAAGCAAATTGATCTGTTCAAATAAAGCCTCTCTGCTAAAGGGTGTGTAAATATGTGTATTAGGTTTACATGTCAAGCAAATGATAAAGCAACCAATCATATATATATATATATATATATATATAAAAAGAGTAGTCACATAATTCATTATATGCACAATGTATACCAAGTTTAACTCCGCTATATATATATATATATAATTTTTAGGAGATGGATCACATTTAAGTCACCTCCAATACTCTGAAGCAGCGTGAGACTTACATTAAAAAAAATTGACTGTTCAGTAAAACCGATCGTTGTTAGTCTCTATTGCCGCTTAGCTTTTAACATGTTCTACTTTGGCTGGGGATTCGAGTTAGGGTTTAGCCTATGGTGTATGCGGTGGTGAAACTCAATATTAGACGTCACCTATCAGGTGCCATTTAAATGAGCCTGAACTTTTTCGCATTAGGTGATGGGTGTCCCATGGTCAAAGAGGCGCCGCTGGCGAAGGCTGCGGAGCTCACCTCGAGAGTATTCTCTACGTCAGCCTGTTCTGATGTTCACAGGGCCGGAACAGCGGCCGGAGAGTGTGCCACCCTTTGGCGCGTACACAGAGCATGCCCTCGCGAGTGAGAGTAAGTAATGGTCTATAGTAGTCGCGCACTATACGGCCGGATCTAGTGATGTATTCATATAAGAAGATTCAATCACTCAAGTTGATGTAAAAGCTTAGAACTACGGACCGTCAGAAGCGGCTCAGTTTGACCAAATTGGCTACCAAAATTGTTCAGCGTGATGCCGAATCTGGGAAGAAATTGCCTTTCGGACGAAACCCATGTCTAGCCTATTTTTGTCTGAAGTGCGTATAAACTGTCGCATTTGGGCAATCGAGAACCCCTATGTGATATATGTATATATATATATATATATATATATATATATATATATATATATATATATATATATATATATATATATACATATACAAATATGCATCCAAACGAACGCACACATATGGTGTCCGTATAGCCTATCACACCGTACCGGCTTGCTTAGGCACTTAGTGCATGTCGGAGCGCGTCGTAAATATTGTTTGTTGATGTTACTGCGTAAGGTAAGTGCGGCAAAAGGCCGTTTGCAGATTCGTTTCTTATATATATATATATATATATATATATATATATATATCATTGTTTTACTATTAGTAGAGTGATTGCTGTAGCCCAAGAAGCCAGGGCGCCGAAGATTATAGAGAGCATAGATAATCCTGTGAAATCTTCTCCAGCGCAGAGTCTAGCTGACTTAATGCTTCTCGATGCAGGCAAGCACAGGAGGTCGACTGACTCAATAGCGCATTTAGCCACATACCGATGTGTGTTCCAAAACAAAACAATGCTGCTTATTACCAACAAGTAGCCTGTTCTTACGAATAATACTATATACATAAAATATTTTCTCATTTTTGAGGCTATATATATATATATATATATATATATATATATATATATATATATATATATATATATATATATATATATATATATATATATATAGCCTGGAGATGAGACAGCTGTTCCAGTCGCCGGGTAGAAGATCTTAATAATCGAGGCAGACCCGACATTGTTGTGTCTCAGCGCGGCGACTGATTCATCCTATTACGCGCTGAGGTGTTGTACCGCCACCTGATGAGTCGGGTAGCCCGACTGTTTCCGAGCTGTTTCCGCCGCCAGGAACCCCGGCTCTTGCTCATATGCACTAGCCAGCGCTCCGATAAGAAACTCATCTCAATCATGATGATGCGACTTGTATCGGAGTGGGCCTCTCCGCGCGACTTGGCGCGAACCTAGTCCGTTCCCAACCGGTTGCCAATGCGGGCGGCTGTACCCTGTTGACACGTTGGGTTATCACGGCCTTTTGTGTGTCAACTATGCAGGTAGACGCTCAAGGCACGCCGCGCCATCAACATACGCTTTCAGCAGCAGCAGCAGCAGAGATATCAGGTCTCTCTGTCTGTAGTCAGCGTTGTGTCTCGAAACAGCCGGGCTTTTCTTCTACCAGACGACGAACAACTAGACGGAATGACACTCACTCGTTTCGAGCGAGATCAAGTATTGCAATGCAACCGTCACCGGCTCCCTAGCCCATTTCTTTGGTAGGTAGCGGAGCATTCACGCCCGGTCACGTTGCCCACCTTGCGGAAGGGAACAAACTGAGAAAATGCTCACCAGCCGAGTACTTCCTGAAGTTTCGTCTACTCACGTTTGAGGCCCTCTGGAGTATCCGGTCCACTAAACAAGCAACTAATCCGCAAAGTAGGAGGTCTTTTTAAATCGTGCTTTTGGATGACAATGTTTATATATATATAAAACATGTCGCAAGAAGCACAGTGCCTTCCGCGTGCTACGACGCAAGAGGCCGTCCTCGAGATACCATACATTCAGTGGACTCCTGATGGAGTAAGCTAGGTGGTTGATGGCAAAACAAAAGAGGGAATGCAGCCCGCTACTGTAAGGAACACCAAGTGAGATTTGTGCTCTCACTTCTGATTTGATTGACGTCAATTAAAATGTGACGGCAATCCAGCCAGACATGCTGCCATAACAGTGGGGCCTGAACCACAATAGGCCTTAAGCAGATGGTTCCGTCTAACGCAGTTCAAGGCGTTGGACATGATAGCTTTATTCGAGCTGCACCAGATGTTTGAAGCGCCGATAAGCAGGCGTTCGGCCGTACAAAACTATATATTTGTTTGATTGCAAAAACTTTTGCATCAAACAGTATTGGCTGCAGGGTTACGAAGGGATATTTTAATAAAGTACGCCACCTTTATTAAGATTACAAACCATCGTGCATGTCGTTATGTCTGAAAGATGATGTCACGAGGATGCCGGATCGGAGCTACGCGGCACTGTCTATACGAGATTTAGTATTTTTGATGACATTATGGTATAACTTTGGCGTTATTTTAAAATTTCCTGCCAAATATTTTCCTTCAGCTGGTCGGCGATAGCGTGCTTATTGGCAAACATTCTGCTCTTTAAAAAAAAACCACCCTAAATTGTCCAGGGGCGTCAGGTCACACAAACGAGGTGGCCACAGAACATCGGCTTTCTGGGGATTCACATGTTCATCGAACTTTTTTCAACCAAAAATTGCAGTACAGCTTAATGAATTCCACTCTTTGAGAGATACATACGGGCAAATAATATAGAACCACGATGTTTACAAACACCTTGCCGTGAGCGCTGTACTTTTGGTATGGTGGCAAAATTCGAAACAACCCCTCAAGTGATTATCTGATATATATATATATATATACATACAAGAGCCGATATCGGCAAATTCTACTCGGCTTTTATTGTTTGAGTTTGGTTCAGCAAAGTGAAGAAAACGAATTTCGACAATTGTTAAGGAGCTGAAGGAGCTGATGGAGGCGCAACGAATCTGCGTCAAATTCCCTCTTTTGTTTTGCCATCAACCACCTAGCTTACTCCATCAGGAGTCCACTGAATGTATGGTATCTCGAGGACGGCCTCTTGCGTCGTAGCACGCAGGAAGGCATTGTGCTTCTTGCGACATGTTTTATATATATATAAAACAACAATAACAATTCGACAATGTTAAGGAGCTGAAGGAGCTGATGGAGGCGCAACGAATCTGCGTCAAATTATGTGCGCTAAAAGAGTGCAACTATGTTACGAGCTGAATATGGTGATCAAGTAGTGTCCAGAAGCACAGTGTATATGCGATACCGTCCTGCTTGCGACGGACATGAGGAGGCCAAAGATGACCTCCGTTTGGAAAGGATTTTGACGCCAATTAACAGAACCACCAGAAAACATCGTGATATCGTACTTAACAATCGTAGCAGAAGACCCTGGATTGCTTCAAGGAGCGACTACAGGAGACGAGTCAGGTGTATATGGTTACGACATCGAGTCCAAAATCCAATCGTTGCAGTGGTGCCTCGAAGAGGAGAGTCCATCGAAGAAATTCAGACACAATAGATCCAACACCGACGCAAAAGGAGTGCATTTTGGGCAAGCATTTCTTGGATCCCCTATCACGACAACGCATCGGCACACACATCGCTATCGATTTTGGATTATTTGATAAAAACTTCTATTCCTATATTTCCGCAACCTCTCTATTCGTCGGAAATAGAACCGTGCGACTTGTTCCTTTGCATGTGGATAAAAAATGCGGGGGCAACGCTTGGAGACTATGAAGAGGAATAATGAAAAATTCACAAGCGCAATTTAACTTAATTCCGAAAGACGCTATAAGAGAATGTTTTTTTTTTCTCGAAAAGGTGGCACAGCTGCGGGTAGTAGCGGTAAGAGCTATTTATTTATTATCACATTTATTTCATTCATATTGAGTACGCGTATAACATTGACACTTACACAGTTGTCAGCTGCTCTCTGCATGTTATTTGAGAGGGGCTGTGTAGTGGTCTCTTCGCAAGGGCCACGCCTAATATTTCCTCCCGTTTTACACACCCTGAGAACACAGTCGACAGACGCACTCTGCGTACTCCTTGTGGAAGTTCGTATTCGAACAGACCGGGTGGTGATAGCCATGAACTATGTACCTGGTATAGACGTGGCGATTGTCACATGTAAAATCAAACCAGAGGTGACCGGAGGCACCGAAATTATCCGGGTCTCCAACCTCTTGTCAGACATGTTCAACTTTAGTTTCCCATTCCGAGACAGACATTAAAAAATGGCATTGTATGCTGCGTCTTCAATCTTAATCGAGTAAACTCAACATTCGGTGCACATCCTGGCATTAGATACGCAGAACGGCTCCTTACCCGCATTGACGCATTGACAAGCAATGTACTTCGTTTCAAGTACATTGTGAAATTCCTTTCCCAAAGTATGGCAAACCCGAGTGTGGTGTCCCCATATTTTGTCAAGACCCAAGGTGGGAGCTATTTTTAAAGAAGCAAAAAGACTTTGGAAGATTAAATAGATCTTTTTTATCAATTTGTATCAGAATTTCTTGATCCGCTTTAAGTAAATATATATATATATATATATATATATATATATATATATATATATTGGACTTACGCATGTCCTATATGTGACTCTCTTCTTGGTACAGCCGTGCAAGTATTTTCTTTCAAGAATTAGTCAGGGGAGGGGTTTTAGGCATAAGTGAACCCAATTGTTTGGATTGTGGACTGGCAAGACACGACTGTATGCCATATCGTTTCGTCATTACCCTTGTAGCCACTTTAGCATGCCCATACTGGGCTTTCTCTAGCAGAGGAGGACGTAACTACAGAGCAGTGCTCAATCCGAACTCTATTCGAGCAAGACTGGATCCTTCGGATGGCAACATTTCTGTTGTTTTTGTCGAGCGTAAATCGTCCAAGTCACCGCTATAATATATAGATATATATATATATATATATATATATATATATATATTGACAATGTGGTTTATTATCAGAACTGCATCTTACAATGCTTGAGTTTTCACAAAAGTAATAATGTCGGATAGGGTGATATAATCAAAATGAATATATATATACATATATATATATATATATGCATACGTACAAACAATCAAATATACCATTCGATTGAAAACATGCTCCTTGCTAGTCTGCCATTTCAAACACACGTCGTTTTTGCGTCGTCTGTTTAGGCGATTTTGTTGTTCGTTGTTCAAGTGAGCGGAGCCGCTGACAATCGTCGCTTGTTATTACTTCTCAATATATATATATATATATATATATGTATATATATATATATATATATATATATATATATACCTCGAGGACGACAACGAGGCGGAGAAGGAGGACTTTCGACCGAAGGAGCTCGATCGAAAGTCGGTCGACTCCGGTAGGTTGTGGTCGGGCATATGCGTATAAGGTCTAAGTTTGACGTGGACTCTATTATTCGTGTGTCATTCGTGTGCCGAACGACGACTTGAAGCCCGCGCGCGTCTTGACGAGTGTGACGAGCCGTCTGCTGCTGCGCTGCTCAAACGCAACGTCCAGCGCACGCAATGCTCGAGTTGAGCAAAAACAGCAGCAGCAGCAGCAGCAGGAGTTGAGCGACTGGCAAACGCAGGCTAGAGCGTACTCAGCGCTCTCTCGAATTATTGTCAAGTGTTGTTGTTGTTGTTGCTATTGCTGTCATTGACGTTGTTGTTAATACTTTTATTGTAGTTGTTGTTGTTGTTGTTGATGTTGTTGCTGCTGCTGCTGTTACTGTTGTTGTTGTTATGATCGGTGATATTGTTGTTGTTGTTGTTCTCGCCCATGATATTGTTTGTTATGGTTGAGCTGATCATGCGACGGAATTTATGCTTGCACGGTATGAGTGCTGGTTAAACGGTCAAGTAGCCAGTTGATAGGCGATGCAAAAGCTGTCAATTGCTCGAGTGTAGCGAGCTTTATATATATATGTATACATATATATATGTAGGGTCTCCCGGGAACATTTGAAGGGCAATATAGGAAACTGTAGAGACAGAAACTAAGCACATTGTCGTGCTCGCCATAAAAAAATGTTGCTTCTTTTGAAGAACATACAACGCCGCTCAGAAGATGCGACATGGTCGTTTAGAAGAGAACTCGTAAACAATGAAGTTTGTTATTAGGTTTCACGCCTAATACACTAAAATAATAATTTCAATACAACCATTCGCAGCGCCTAAAACTAATACATTCTGGCAAATACACATTTATGACGATACTTTTGGTACAGATTGTATAGCATTGCGAGCCGTTATCGACCACGGGTGGGATCGTCGAAGAGTTGGTACTAAACTGATCGCCGTGAAATGCGCAATGTATGTTTAGGCGCCGCGAACAGTCGTAGGTTTATGCTCTTGTGGCGTAAAGGCTAATACATAAATAATTTTGCTGGCGAATTCTCTTCTACACGGCCATGCCGCATCTTCTAACCGCCGTCATATGTTCTTGGTCTATGGAGAAGCAGAATTTTCTCGCAAACACGACAATGTGCTCACTTCCTGTGGAGGATGGTTGTCTCTCAATTGTACATTTCCTGCTCCAATGCCGGGCAACAACACCAAAGATTCTAGAAATATCGCTTTGCTCTCTCCGAAACAGACTTCTCAGAGATCATGTTCCATTGGGGAAACAATCTTTTTAACGAGCTCTAAAATGCAATATATCGCTTGTCAAATCTTCCAGGAAAACCGTATATATATATATATAGAGATATAATAATAGAGATATATATATATATAGATATAGATAGATATAATATATATATATATATAGATATATATATATATATATATATATATATATATATATATATATATATATATATATATATATATATATATATATATATATATATATATATATATATATATATATATATATATATATATATATATATATATATACATACACGTATGTATATGTTTATACAAATGTATACATATATAGATAAAAAGGCAAAGTGCGAACGAGCGAGCGAGCGAGAGAGAGAGAGAGAGAGAGCTTAAGAGCAAGAGAAAGAGTTTAGCCTTGTGTGTCTATCATCGAACCGTCCCCGGCCGATGGAGATCGGGGTCATCGTGTTCGAGACGCGCGCAGACCGAAAGACGCAACGAGATGTCACTCAGCGCCGCCGCCGCAGCGTCACAGTCGAGTGACGAACGTCGAATAGAGAACGCTGCTTGTCGCCTGTGTCGCAGCGGACGCTCGTCGACTGTTGCTATTTGTGTTGTTGTTGTTGCTGTTGGTATATTGCGGGCACGAACGACTATGTCAATTCATCCATCGGGGCGACTCTCTCGTTTTACTTCGTCGCTGTTGCGACTCCTAGAAACGACGCCTAGTACCACCACCAGACTACTACTACTAGTACTACTACTACTATGATTACTACTACTATGACCACGACTACTTACACTACCGGCGGCCCAACACAACTACGAGACAGTAGCAGCAGCAGCAGCAGGAGGAGGGCATAACGAATCATCTTTATATATAGCTCACCGGCGCAATCAGTCTTTCTCTCTGTCTCTCTCGTTCTAGCAAAAAGGGCCCGCGCTTCGTTGAAAAAAAAAACGTCCGACATAGCCGAGTGTTGACAACTGCAAGCACACAGAAGACACACCTAAAAATATAATATAATATAATATATATATATATATATATTTATATATATATATATATATATATATATATATATATATATATATATATATATATATATATATATATATGTAAGTATGTGTATGCGTACTACGTCTTCGAGACGCAGTTTAGCGGTTGAATGCGCTCGCCGCTTTATAATGACACTGCACGCTCTTCCTAGCGCTTCACTGAGTACCCTGCTCAACGACGACGACGACAACGACAACGACAACGGCAGCTATGAGGATTAGTGTTGGCCTTCGACGCTGAACTTGGCAACGTTGGTAAGCCATTGTCATGCATTCATAACGGTGGCCATGGCTGTGCGACGGGCAAGACATCGCCCTCGTATCAACTCGACGCTATTGGCAGAGCCACTGCGACCGGCTGGATTGGGCGCCTAGCGACGCCTTAAGCCGAACGAGGCCTGTTTTCGGCAGGACGAGAAACGGCCTGACGGGATGACGATGTCGATACGTTCGAGTCAAGTCAAAAGCCCCGAGCATGAAAAGAAAGAGTGTGTCGAGCTCACTGACACTCCCTCCGTGTGATCCGACGCGTCGGGATATTGTTTCAAAGGGGGTACGTAGCACATAGTAGGTTGAAAAGACGAAATGTCGTACGTACAACTTAAATGTTGGACACGGCTACAACAGCACATCGTTTCTAGGCCATCCTAGGACAGAAGGTCGCTTAATCGAATCAAAAGCTGTGCCTAGTAACGCCTATTCGAAATAAGAGTGCGCGAGTTTTTTTTTACAGAAGATCTGACCTTCGATCCAACGCAGCGATGGGGTACAAGGACATTACCAAAATTGACCAGTTCTGAAGTGACCCTTAAGCCGGCAACGGACGCTTAAGTAATATATGAACGGTGTCAACAACTGTGGCCAGAAACGTAATGCTCTTAGGTAATGTCGGTCGACATGTTTGTTCATATATATATAGAAAATATTGTGATGATTTATTAATCATTTACAAAACGTTTGCACACTCGGCAGTGCTCGCCTTATATATATATATATATATATAGATCAGTCGCCGTAGCGTACGGATGTGTTTTGTATGTGCTCCGTGGCCGTCGAAAAACCAGTACGGTTTCCGAGTCCGACATTCCACATATTCGACCTTTAGCAAAGTTCTAAACAAAACCGAACCAAGGAAGCAATCCGGTAATATTAGACCACTGCGGTGGTCCCTCTATATACGACGTCTTCTATCGTTAAATGCCTAAATGGTCGATTATTTACCTACGAAGGCTTGGACTATGAAATATAGCCTTCAATGGAGCACTTAGATAGAAACCCACATTTTCTGGGCGATATCCAATAATACTTCTACATGCTAGGCCTCGAATTAACCTCACAAAATGCGACATGATGCTGGATAGGGCTCGCACGGACACCTCATATGCGCTGTGCATCAAAAATGGTGCCAAAACATCAGCAGAAGGAATAGTAATCAACAGAACAAAATAAACGGAACCAGCAATGGGAAGCAACCCATCCGGGTCATTCTGGATACTGGGCAAAATCAATACTCCCTGATCGCAAAATATGGTACAAGGTTAGCCATGGCTCGGTCAGGTACTAATTTTCGCACTGCTTACGAGCCACGGTGGCTGCTTTTAGCAATACCTGCTCCGCGTATATATATATATATATATATATATATATAGGAAACCATTGTGGCTAACAACGGTACATTTTGAATGCATAAGAGTAGGGTTGCTTAATCCAAAATGGGGCGTCATTCAATGGAGAGAGATGCGTAAAGAATGTTAAATATTTAATGAAAGGCGAAATTCTGTCCAGATATGCTGGCGAGCTCAACGTGCAATCGACGGTCGACATAACCGGCCTTGTAAGAACATCATTCGTAAACTTGTGCAAACTTTGCGCAGGACAGGTTCATTTTATGATCTTCCAAGCCGTGGAAGACCGCGGTGCGGTCGTTCGGCTGAATATATTGCCGACTGTGGCTGACAGTGTGAAACAATGTCCGGAATCACCGGTTTGGCTACGTGTCCAGCAACTGCGCGTGTTTCGCGCGTCTCAACCTTTTTCTTTTCTATTGAGGTAACATCTACCGATGTATCTATATATATGATTCAGCAGCTGCCGCACAAGCAATAAATAAAGCTGTCGCATCTTTGCTAAAAACCTTCACATAATGCACGAAGAACCGTTGTTACATGTGCCACATATACAGAAAGAAACACATTCTTGATTGCATTTGGTCACATTTGGACGGAATTGATGCGAGTGAACTCTGCTTTCAAAGAGATGGTGCCACAAGGTCACAAAGCCAGTGAAACAGTTGAGTTTTTGAGGACAAAGGTAATTAAATTTCGCGAGATTATCCGTCCGTAAGACTAATCTCACAAAACGTGGCTTGGTCTTCCAGATCGTGTTATTTAATGCCGTTAGACTTTTCTTATGGGCTTTTTTAAAGAGTTAAATGTAAACTACTAATCCTATGATTATCGGCGAACTAAATACCATTATTGAAGCTTTATCGTGTCGTCGTTTAGTAAGCGAAGATGGCTCTTGGGTTACCCTACTGCCCTTATCCTAACCACCTTGAGTACAGTGCGCGAACTTTTAGTGTATTAATATGCATTTAGCCTGATTTACATGACGAAATTCTTAAGAATTGGGAGTCTCGTATACAGCTTGTAAAACGTTTTTGGTTTTTACGTGACCACCTAACTGATGTATTTCATTATAAGAGAGACTATATCTGTATTCAAATAAAAATATATTAAACGCACTTGTTTTTATGTTACATCAATGATCGCAGACTGTTCCGCGAACGCTCTAGTTCGATCACCTGTAGACATGCTACCAAAGACACAATATACAGCCACGCACACGTAATCGAAGGCAAGGCTTTCGTCTTGGTTAGTATACATAATGTGTGGTAGTTCTCCTGTTGATTATTATTATTAAATTTTCGTCGGGTTGGGCTAATGCGAACAGAAACACACCAAACTACGAGTGCTTTAGCTTCATTTCTATGGCATTTATCATGTTACCGATTTACACCGTAGCGTTGCCCCTTCTTCTGTTTTCTCCACGTCTATTTTTGAAAACGTTGAAACTTTTACAGATCTCTTAAATTGAGGATCATGAAGCAATCCAAGGTGCGGCCGGTTTCAAGGTTCGAAAAAACGCTTCCAAATGCCCTTTCGGCTAAACTTTCCTACTCGATCTGGGAATGTTCAAATGTCAAGTTACGAATGCAGATGTGTAATTCACAGAATTGTAAGATAATGCCAGTATACAATCTGGATTTGATTATTAAGTGCCGAATACGTAGACTAGGTCGTTTCACCGATCAACTGCCTTCTCCCCAGTAAGCCAGAGTCCTATGTGGCACGGTAATTGTGGTGAGCCGTCCTTATAAAGGCATTCGGCTGTGAAAGGGATGGCGCAGCTAAATTTTCCCTAACGGGTAACTGCAAGACCTATCGTAATGGTTATGCCCGCTCCAAACCTAAGCAGTTCTCTTTGGTTCAAATGGAGCCGCTGTCAATAGGGAAAACTACATAAAGGAAATGCAAGAAACTCGTGAATTCTTGTTCTACGCTCTTCTAAGCAAAAACGCGAAATCTTGTATACGTATTGTATGCAGGTTTTTTTTTGTTCTTTTATAAGACGGTTGAAAGAAGGTGCATTTTAAAACATTTTTCCTAAAAGGTTCTCGACGTCTTCGTTGCTTATCTTCGTATCTACAGGCGCATTAAACGTACCTTCTGTTTAAACGTTTGGGCTCCAAAAACGTCTCGGGAAAATAGCGGCAATTAGTAGAATAGCCGCTGTAATGCGGCTTTTCCCATTTGAAGTACTTTGCACGACGTCTCATTTTAGTGCATTCAGACGTCAATGTATAAAGTAGGCATAGGCAAGCTAGTGGCTTTGATAAGGCACTTGTCTCCGCAATACAGCGCAAATGTCATCGACTTTTAAGAATTGGTTCCGTCCACCTGAATTTTTCAGCCGCATAATGACGCGTCTTTATGTGGCGTACCACGGAACGATTCCTTTTAGTGTCGGTAATGACGACGGTTTGAGCGGGTAACGCACCACCCAAGTGAGCGCAGCGTTGTTACGGCAACGACGAACAATAAATAGACCAGCCTAGATTGAAGGCCCGCTGTGCACAAATTAGTTCTCTCCCGTGTGCGTGCCTATTGTGTCCAGTTGGCCAATGTCGGGTGCGGAAACAGTCTAGCGGCTAAAGTTAGAGGCAAAACTACAGCATACAGTAGTTATTATTATTACAGTTATATTATAATGGCGAGAGCTTCCCGCTCACGAACCTTCAAGTGATGACTGCCGTTGAGTTTTAGAAGGAGCTGCGCCGGGGTTGAGGCTAGGGGGTATATCGGTCCCAACATCACCCGCCCATGTAAGTTATGTAGCAGAGATGATATCTGTCAAACTATTATTAGACGCCTGAAAGTCTGGCCTGTTCATCTTTCAACACTCAAGCGCACATCTTAAACGATAAGCACGTATGTCCGAACTAATGGCTGAGACATGCAGTAACGGCATACTACCGAATGTATTTAGTTAGAATTTGGTTAATAGCATGTACAACGACTCCCTAAAATCAAATGTGAATGGCATTAAATACAGCACGCTAGGAATGTGTTTAGTGCTTAGTATATAAATCTAAGTACGCAGAAAACGTACAAAAATTTGTATGTTCGCCTACACACATTCCGATCTGTGTTGACAACAACTGAACGTTAAGTAGGGCGATTCCGCGTTTTTTCCTGTGACAATTTACGAGGTACACATTGAACAGATTTCTTCTGTTGATGAACCCGGGGTCACCATGACAGAGTTAATGAAGGGACACGGCATTCAAGCCCAAAGTATAGAGATGCATGTGATTCGTTTGTTTGCTCGCGTCAGTTGCAGTCTACCACGGGCAACATTTTTGCTTCATGCTTGGTTATTTTTGGATGTCCTTCACGGGATTTGTCGTCCAGATTGAAATGTACAGTTCTTCACTTGTCGTACGACCTATACACACTCCTCAGGGTATATGGTTCCATCTTTAATGGTCGGTTGAAGCTCTGCAAAACACTTCAATGCGCTTTCGTCCTGCGTCGGGAGTTGTATAACGTACCTGTACGCAGCCAAATGTTTTTATAGCTCAAACTCGACCATGCGGGAAAACGCATGTCCCCCTGTATGCTTGAGAAGATCTTCATCTGCAAGATCTTCTTGCATCTGAAAGATCTTCGCAACCCCGAAGAAACAACTCAACGAGTAGAATCGGGCTCATCGTAACTCGGAGCAGCTTATATCGTGCGAGTTTTCTACCTTCTAATTAGGGCGTGAAATCGATACATAAACCAACCGTTGGGGGACCTATCCATTGTGAACGTAGCTAGACGCCGACTGAAGAAGCCGACTAGACTGCATTAGACTGCCAATAAGACTGTATGATCAATTATTAGGCAACGATATCACAGTCCAGCAAGCAGGTTGGAGATCTAGACATCTTCAAGTTACGTCGTCTTTGGGATGGGGTGCTTTGAAGTAGTAGTCACCATGTATACAAGGTACATTTTACACGACTAGCATCACTTAAAGTTTTTCGGGTTGACCCTCAGCCAACATTTAACTTCGACGGGACTGTTTTCGCGTTGCTTCGTAAGACGGACGACCCCATAAATGCGTAACGGGTGGGCTCAAATTCGTGCACCTATATGTATCCTCCGATCGAATGCGCCACGCCACCGGGCTCGACAACACGATTTCGGCTACCATAACTTAGTGTGCTTAAATACGAAGCTTCATACGGGATGAGGTGCCGTTATCTCTTGGTATTATTTGCAGCAGCGCATTAGATATCATAGTTGACTGTTGCGCGCTTGCAAGGCGCTCACTTTGTTATCCCTTTCGCTGGAGTGATCAGCAACGCGGTGCAGAAGACAACGTATATACTCAGGAGTGAAATACATTTTAATGATGATGTTATACATGAAACGAAATGTTATCCTTGCCATGCGTAGGCGACACTGACCAGTAGTTTAAAATCAAGCTAGCACAGGACGAGTTTCAAGGCGCTGCTCTAGACACATCCCACCAATAATGATGTTCAGAGTAGGGTAAAAACCAAAAACAAGGAGCGTTAAGCCGTCAATGACAACTGAAGCTGGTATTTGGTATTCGCTCGTTGTGATTCCTCTAACGTAGCAGTTTTATTCGCTGTAGATATTTCTTTACTCAGATGCTTATTCAGACAAAAACGATACGCCTAAAGTTAACTGTCTTCTTTTTAAAACAAGAGCTTATTTTAACTACCCTAATCACAACGTTTCGGGGTTCCGCCACGTACGACACAAGTTACATTAAAAGTGATGCTTCTAAACGAGCAGCAGGTTATGCTATGCTCTTGCGTTCTAGTCTACAAGTAGTTCGATTCCGAACCGCGCGATCGATATAGGTCGAAGCCTTGCTGTAAGTCCCCTGGGAAGCATTCGTTGCTTTCGGACCTGTTCAACCGGCTTGTATCGGTCGCCTACGCCGACGAAAAGAAAAATAGAAAAAATAAAAACCTAGCCCGAGATTCCCTCTTTTTATTTGTTCTAGAAGGTTTTGAAACCCTTCGAAATTCCCTATGAAGAAGGAAGTGGCCATAGGCTATCGAGCAGCTTGACAAGCGCCTACACTGATACCCTTCGCACAGGTGGCAGGTAGCACTGTACAGGCTCTTTGTCCCTATATGTCATAGCATTGTGCTATTGTGTTTGCCCTTATAGCTTTCACCCCTCTTCTCCCTCCCCGTACGGTGTGTCATGCGAAGCAGTTATTTTTTTCATCCACTACTATTTTTTTTCTCTCTTAGAGATGCATTTGTAATTGCTACTCACCGTCTTATGTTGTTACCCTTGCTTGTCGGAGACTAAGTTTGTGCTAGCCTGTGTCGAAATAGGCCTTTCGGAAGCTCGCTTACTTTGGTTCGTTCAAACTCTCTAGACGACTGGCCTCTATGTGCCATCTGAAGCAGACAGATATGGAGGGCTTCCCGTGAAGGCGGAACTTTGGCGTCATGACCTAGCCTGAGTCTCACAACAATAACAACAACAACAACAGCAGCCATTACAAAAACAACAACAACAACAGCAGCAACAACAACAACAACAACTGCAATAACAACAACAAAAACAACAGCAACAACAACAACAAGAACAAGAAAAACGACAGAATCACTATGAGCGCAATACCAACTACCACAGCAGAAGAAACCGAACCGCGACGATGCTTGTACGTACTAGCCACGACGCAGACGACGTGCACAAAACTATAGGCACGTAACGCTGAGCTGAGTTCCCCTGCACTTATTATTCCTATGCCTGTGCTTTTCGTGCTCCATGCTGTTTCCCCTCTTCATTCATTACCCGTCTGCCTCTCATTGCTCATTGCATGTCTTTTTTGCTAAAAGGTACGCTGTCGGTCCAGGTAGCAGCTGTCGGCGAACGGATTTGCCGGAGGCATTACTGTTATTACTACCGTTTTGTGCCTTCCTCTTACTGAGTCTCTCTTCAGCTCTTTCTCTTTCTCTTGCTCTCTCTCTCTCTCTTTGCTCCTACTTCCCTAGCAATTTGCTACACTTAGCGTTTAAGCCTTTTATAAGGCTTGCATAAACACAACAGCAGCAGCAGCAGCAACAAGAATGAAACGACAACGAAAGAAATCACGTACTGCCGTAACGGTTCCCGGCTGCGGGCGGCCGGCAATCGGCCAGCGCAAGAATCATATATCTATCTATCCCTCTTTTGTTAGGGGTGTCTGGTCATTAGTTGACGTGACTTCAGTAAATCGTACTCGCTCAATCGCATAGCATACGGTAACCAGATTAATGATGCCTTGTAGTAGATGAACTGTGTAGCAAAAATTCGCAACGTATGATGTTAGTATGTAGGAGAAAGTGAGGGAAAAAAACATTTTACTCAAACATTTTCCATCATTCGTCGATAGTTTGCAAGTGGTTAAAAAGTAGCTAGATTATAAATACTGTTGTTATTCGGTGAACAGGGCGGGGGGGGAGGGTTGTTCGTTCTAGAAAATGTTGCCTTGTGAGGGCTTTAATTATCTTTTGTGATTATTATCTTTTTAGTAATAACTATTAAACTTATGCTAAAGATAACCACCGTTAATACATGGGGCGCAAAAACTTTACGTTTTACATCGCTGATTAGCCTCTAAGCGTGCGGCTATCGTACCGTGGGTCAGAAGACGGAGGCAACATCAACCACACAGACATTGTTTGACGCAATGTGCACGATGCACTTAGGTACGAATGATGTACGTCTTGAGCAATGTTTAGCCTTTCTTCATGTATTCACTTTGACGCCATGTACCTCATCAACCGATCCTAGCTCTCTCCGACACCGGCTGGTCGACAGTATTGCGAGTGAATGAGACACACATCTTGCGAGTTCTGCACGACGCTTCAACCCTATGCTAGATTCAAGTTGGGCGCTCTTTTCTCAAGAAAATCGGCATATTGTAACCTACTAGTCGATGCACAAGCTTCATTAAAAACTATGCCTGTGAAATACCATCACCAGCCATGCGGCCGTTACGCTGTCGCTCCCGTTCTAGCTAGACTATGTAGCACTGTATGTGGTCGTGAACAATATTTTCGTGTATACCATAGTAGAATATTGTATGCCAAACGGTAATATCAATAAAATTGAAGTAAAAGAAAGGTTTAGTTATTTCCCGTGACCTTATTTAGTGTCGTTGTTCTCTTTTCGTTGTCATCACCACCGCCGTCTTCGTTTACACCTTAATAAAAAAAACCATCGTCTATTTAATTTAGGCTGAAAACGTTTTGGTTGCGTGAAAAGATTAGCGTGCAACCTCTAGGCACGAGGCACCCAACTCGGTAGGCTGCCCGAACCCGCTCTGCAAACACTGATTGAACGGTGCAACTTTTCCTGAGGCTAGAACAGGCCGGCTGCCTGGCACGTGGTCTGCATCGCAACAGAGCTGGAACGACGATAGCTCTTCTAAACGGCGGGAGAAAATCGGATTGGACTGGGCCTGTACCTGGACAGTATGGGCTGCACGCAATGTTGAACTTCAGACGTCAGACGCAGAAGATGCACGACGCAGAACGCTCGCAGACGATCGACAAGATCGGCGATGAGCGTATATATATATATATATATATTTATATCTACAGCCCGTCTGGGAGTACAGTCTGTGTTAAGAAATGTCTAGGACTATAAAGGAAAAGAGAAGAAGAATACAAATAAATTACAAGTCTTATTATTTTTTCCCCAATCGGCACCCTTCCTAAGATCACAAGTTTATTTGCCCAGTCGCACAAACTGTGGATGATGGCCTGGTTAGATATGTATGTATGTATATATATATATATATATATATATAGCAGCAGACCCTAATTTGTATTCGATTCGGTCACCTTTGTTGGTTACACAAATCTTCAAGCTCTTGATCACTCTATCCGCCGTTGGACGCAGGTAGGTTTTATCAACGTCATCTCATGCCTGCTGAATGGCTTGCTTGAGTTGGTCCAGATATTATTAGTGGTTGTGTATCCAACTTAGACAAAAAACAGTGGAGTTTTACCCTTAGAAGTAATACAGTCCCAAACGGTGACTGAAGGGCCCCATTGAATCGGCCGACCATTTGGCCATGCTGATACGCTTCTCGTGGCAGATTTACGCTGCGAACGAGCAGCCTATGGAAAAACAGACATCCTATATATATATATATATATATATATATATATATAAATTTTAGGTTTATCTATAAGCCTGTTTCCTGAGTTACGTGCGCCGCACTACGCAAACCCCGGGGGAGGACAAAAAATTTTGGGAACGGGTTGTTTGTGTACATGGCGGCAAGTGCAGACATGCGCTGTATTAAACCGTAAAATGTTTAACTTCTAAAATTCTATTGCGAGCTGTAACCCTCGAGCGAAGCTGGCGAAGTTAATTGTAGCGTAACGGTAAAGTACATGGAGAAGAGGCAGTAACAGATATGACAGTTCGAGTAAGTGTTTATACAATTTTGGTACGGCGACTTTATCGGTAACGACCGAGACCGGCCCGGACGCACACTAGAGACGGCGGCATTAACAAGAGTGGTCGAAAGAAGAAATTTCTCCTCCCGCTGCGCGAGATCGTTTTCACTGTCGGTGTACCATACCCATCCACTCATCAAAGGCATCATCATCATGTCAAGAGATTTGTCAGCAAGCTGAGTGTGTGGGTTCCGCACGAGCTCAGCAATCGCCAACTGGAGAAGCGCGTGTGCTAGAATGAGATCAGCTGCTAAAAACCAACAAGGATCGCTCCTTGTTCCGCACCATAGTGACAAAGGATAATAGATGTGTAAAGTCGTTAAGAGCGTTGTTCGCAGAAGGGCGTGGCTTAAAAAGAGGGAGTGAGTCTCAAGCAACTGCCAAGGCGGCCGGACCCCATACAAGGAAACTGATGTGAAGTGTTTGGTGGGCTGCAAAATGGGTGATATTTTATGAGTTGTGACAACTAAACGAAACAATCATTAGGATAAAATACCGTCAACAACTGGACAATTAGAAGAGCGCAATAGATCAGAAGCAGTCGGAATTGGCGAACAGAGGAGTGACTTTCCACCACGACAGCGCAAGACCGCATACATCTTTGCTTACCACTAAGAAGTTAATGGAGTTTGGATGTTATAGTTTGCCACATTCTGCGTATATTCACGACCCTGCTTCATCTGTATACCGTCTGCTTCGGGCCTTTTAAAGGCCCCGTAATGGCAAATAAGTCAATTTCTTGGATGGTGTTGAAACGTATATAGACCCGTAAGTACTTCGCAGGTACGACGGGACGCCACCTTCTGAAATTATAGAATCATAAGCTCGCCCGAGTGGTGGGCTAAGGTGGTTAAACAAAATTAGCAATATAGTATTCAATAAAAGCTTTCCATTGTAACGACATGTGTCTCCAACAATGGGTAAACAACCGGAACGGACTTATGGATTAACCCAAAATATATATAAATGCCGTCTCCTAAAAGAAAATACGATTGTCATATATATATATATATATATATATATTATTTTTTAATTTTAAGACAAATCTCTCTGCATATACAGTCCCTGAAAAAAATATAGGGCCACCCATTTTTGTTACATTTCACGCATTTATTATAACATATCGTGTTAAAATCACAGTGATACATGCTCACAGAGCAACAGCGAAGACTTCTATCGACATTTAGGGTCTCGGATTACTTTGAACCACGAGATTTTCACATTTGGCACAGCTACACCGCGAAAAAATTATAAGGCCACTAACAAGATACCTGTTTTAACAAATTAATTAAGCAGATCAACGGCATTTGGGCTAATTTCACGGCATTTAGACTATACATAGTACTCAGTGAACTTCCCATTAAGTCAGATAAGCTCAAAAGTGCGGTTTGGTATAGTGTTAAACGAATTTTGGATGCCGTTTTGCAAGAGCTCGTCCCAAGCCTCGAAAATTGTTTTTAACCGTGTAAACTTTTTGTTCGAGCCAGCTCCACACATTCTAGATCATATTAAGATCAGATGAGAGTGCAGGCTAGCGAAGGAATTCAATGTGACGTTGGTCGAACCAGCTTCCAATCAGCCTGGCGGTGTGAATCGGGGCGTTATCGTGTGTAAAAACGAAGTCTGGCCATCCCATCAGCTTAAAATGCGCCGATTGCTCTTTTAGCAAATCCTTGTATCGCGTGGAATAAACACGACCATCTAAAAAACAATCGATGACTTTGTATAATATCCGACAGCAGCCCAGATCACCACTGAACCGCCACCTAAGTGACGTTTTGACCAAATTCGTTCTTCCTTGCGGACATCGTGCGAATAATAGTAAAATCGATCCGATTCATCAAAGCTAAACTTTTTTCATTCGAAAAGAGCGCTCTGTGTCACTCAGTGGTCCATCACATCGTATCGTGGGCACTCAGTGGTCCATGACATTTTATCGTGGGCGAAGTCAAGACGAGCTTTCATCGGTCAGCGGTCAATCGTTGTTTTTCTTGTGTTTTTGCCAATTTGTCTTCCTGAGGAAGCTTTGCACAATTTCGCACTTTCGTTTGCACGTCGGCCGCCGCCGCAATTGCCCTTGCCGAGGGCGTAGAGTTCGACGCTTTCTTCAGAATTGCAGCTTGATTCGTTCCGAAATAAAATTTGGACGCCCGGAACTCTTTTTTTACGGCGTATTTTTTACCTAAATTAACAAAGTTATTTACTACTTGGGCACAACGCCCAAATTGACAGGAAATTTTGCGATTAGAAGTATGTTATGCTCCCCATTAACAAAACTATACAATATGTGCCTACGCGAGGGTAAAATACCAGATAAGTGGCGAAAAAGCTACCTGCAACCTATATATAAGGGCAAAGGAGATGCTACAGACCCAAAATCATACCGAGGTATCTCCTTAACAAGCGTGATATTTAAAGTGCTCACTTCGCTCATCGCCTCGAGGCTCTACGAGCGCACAATTGATGAACTCCCAACAGAACAACACGGATTTCTTCGAAAACGCTCAACTGCAGACGCTTTGAAGTTTGTACTGGAACATGTAGAAGAACGGAAGGCTCAAGGGGAAATGACTTACGCAGCATTTGTTGACTTTAAAACCGCCTTTGACTGCGTACCCAGGGATCGCCTTTTGCAAGTCATTCACAGCAGATACGCAATTACGGGCCTGATGTACAACCTCTTACATGACATGTTAGCTTATAACCACATCTTTATTAAAAACGGCGACCATTACGTCAGGGACCCAATCATACAGAGAACCGGTGTCGCTCAGGGAGACTCTATAAGTCCGTTCCTATTCATCCTATACGTGGCAGGTCTGACGGAAATTCTACGAAAAGTAAAAGCACCACATGCATTCTATGCTGATGACCTGGTCGTTCTCGCGAAATCCCGGGACCACTTACAGTTTTACCTCAGCGAATCGGCAAAGTGGTGCAATGAGAATAGACTGACAATAAATATAAACAAGACAAGGGTCCTACGTTTCAGTCGCGGAGGAGCATATGCTACCGCAGATCGCCGTATAAAGATAAACGGCGTCCCTGTAGAGTTAGTAAGTTACTTCCCATACTTGGGAGTGACGCTAACTTCAAGACTCTCGTTTGGAAGGCACATAGAAGAAAAACGGGCCAAAGCAACGGCAGCTACGATGCTTATTGGAGAACTTCGTGACACTGATCTAAAAATCGCCGTCAACCTTTTTAGAATAAAAATTGCAACAATATTTCGATATAGCTTACAAGTGATTGCGCCTCACCTTAAGCTGACAGACCTCAAACACATCGACCGAGTTAAGAACTGCTTTATACAACGTGCACTTGGACTACCTAGGAATGCATCGGCAACACTAGCGTTAGAACTGTGTCGAGAGAGAACCTTTACGGAGGACCTCATATCTGACGGAATACCATTCAGTGCAGATGCCGTGGGCCAATACCTAGTGTTTAGAGAAGAAAGGAATATTAACTTTGTAATACAGAACTATACAGAGGGACCAGCGTTTTCCACAGATAAGTGGAAAAAGGCTCTACAAACAAATCGGACACTGTTGTGTAGGATAACCTGGCATGGTTATCACCATTATATATGTCTGAAAGGAGCGTGTTATGAAATTGACGAATGTGTGTGCAAATTTTGTGGAGAATGTAACATCAACCGCTACCACTTGACCCGATGCGCGTCAATCGACACACAATCACTGCAGGAACGTGTGAAATACCAGCTTAGTTGTAACAGTGAATTATAAGACATGCAAACCACTTGTAACTACCAATGATATAGTGAATAAACTGAATTGATTTTGCGATTAGAGAGGCCGATGTCCTTATAAGCCTTGATATGGGCCTTTTCTTCACCCATGAGGCGCCAGCCTAAGCCTATCGTTTGAACAAAGAAAAAACTTCTGGTAGGAGGTCTGCCTTTGTTTCTCTTGTGCCGTTAAATGAGTCGTTATTCCGTTCAATTCACTCGTTAATACATGCATCTTGCTAGTGACATTATCATTTTTTCGCGGTGCAGCTGTGCCAAATGTGGAAATCTCGTGGTTCAAAGTAATCCGAAACCCCAAATGTCGATAGAAGTCCTCGTTGTTACTCTGTGAGCATGTATCACTATGATCTTTACACATTTGGTTATAATAAATGCGTGAAATGTGGCAAAAGTGGGTGGCTCTATATTTTTTTCAGGGGCTGTATATATATATATATATATATATATATATATATATATATATATATACTACTACTACTACTAAACCGTTGGAACAAATTATATTTACACATCCTTTGGCAGGGGGGTCTTTATATGGATTATCGAAACTTGATAACAAATGCATGATTGCACTCGCGGGCTGTGCGCCACGCGAACATTCTAGTTACGATTTTTTTCCTAGCTACAGCTTTAGCCTGAATGTTTAAACCAGAGCGAGTTATCGTCGTCATGACTTCAAATAACTTGTTGGATCTATCATGCTGCTTACATATGCTCGTAAACGTACATCTGTCAATATTATCTAATATAACGGCTATGTCCATGCACTCAACATTATTCCCGCTAATGTGGCAGCGGTAGGCAACATGCCTTATGAACTTTTTATGAACTGTGGCCAGAATCTTCTCATCACATGCAAATCCTTGATGCCGTACGGGGGAAGCGTATAATAAGACCGAGAAGAAGAACTAACCCACAAAATAGAGTTGACTTCTCGCCCCGACAAGGCGCTTACGGAGGCGAGTTATTTTTTTGTGGATACTACACGTGACAAAGCATTTATAAAGCCATTTACTATATTGTATTTCTTAGAAATCCATACAACTATAGCTCTAACGTACTGTCATTACTTTTAGCTTAGTGCCTAATGAAGATCAAAGCCTTGATATTTGAGGCCAGACTTATTGCGTTTGCCAGAATCGGTTGTCGCTTTGAGGCTTTGTCACACCCAAACATGTACATGGGAATGGCGGGATAAAGGGACCCGAGCTTCAGATTTATCGGCATGCGTCGATTAGTGCTCGGGGAAGATGATCTTTTTTTTTTATCTGAATTGATTAGCTGCTGCGAAACGACCCTTAAAGCCTTCACCTGCACGGAAGCGATGAGTTCGGCACGGCGTAGAGGTGGGCTGGACCAGAGAATATGAAAACCGTCTAGCTGGGTCTGCCGTATCTCGTGTAGTTTGTTCTGCCGTTGTATTCCCTGCACTGCTGCAATGCTTCACTTATTAATTACCATGAGCTCCTGATAGCATGCTCGTAATTGATTCTTTTTTTCTCTCAACATAGGAACACAGGCTTGCACTAGTTCTGACTCTAATCAAGTAGCAGATGTTATGTTGGGATGTAGTACGTGCAGGCAGTCTTCGACCCTCAACCGTGACGGCCAAATTATTATTATTATTATTATTATTATTATTATTATTATTATTATTATTATTTGTCTATAGACGTAAATCGTACAAACATACAATAGATCGAATGTTTAAATAAAATACCACATTCGCACTCAATATATAAAATATGTGTGCTTTAGCAACACTTTGAAGCTTTATATCAGTAAGCTTCGTCTATTTATTTGTGGTTTTTGCCTTAGCAATATATACGCCGCAAACAAGAGTGCGTACCACAAGGGCAAGTAAACCGATCACCGCGCACTCAAGAGGTCTCTTGGAAGTCTCTTGAGTTCGACCTGCTCGTAACGGTCGGCATTGGTCATTATGCAGTGCTTAACCCTTAACTCAACATAGCCCGTATCGTTAATTGAGCGTAAATAAAAAAGTGGCCGCTACACATTATATAAAAGTTGCGCTAGGCTTGTATTTTGTTTGTTGTTGGCTATTAATGCATGAAATCAAGCATCTACAAAAGGCGAACGGATAGATTGCTGGCATGAGAGCCGTCATGAGAACGTTTAAATTTAATTTCATTAAACCTTTAACAAACAAATATCTATGATACCTGTCTCCCCCTTTAATATATACTTGCTTATCTTAATTGTTTTAACCATATATATATATATATATATATATATATATATATATATTTATACAGGGTGTGACTGAAAGAATTTTATAGCGATACATAAAATTGTAGAGCTCGTTAAAACGAATATTTTTTCCAATGGTACATGTGCTCTGAGAAGTCTTGTTTCGGAGTTACAGTGAAATTACTACAATTTGTGACACTGGTGTTTTTGCCCGACATAGGAGCACAAAATGTGCTGTTGCGAGACAACCAGTCTTCCTAGACAGAAACTAAGTACACCGTCGTGTTCGTAATAAGCTTTGAACACGTGGGTGGTCGTAGGGTTATAATTCTAAAGTATTTGGCGTGAACACTAATAAAGAACTTTATTTTTGGCGAATTCTCTTCTAAGCAACCATGTCGCATCTTCTGACCGGCCATGCATATTCTTCAGATTGAGCAGAATTTTATCACGAACACGACGGTGTGCTTAGTTTCTGTCTAGGATGGTTGTCTCGCAACAGCACATTTTGTGCTCCTATGTCGGGCAAAAACACCAGTGTCACAAATTGTAGTAATTTCACTGTAACTCCGAAACAAGACTTCTCAGAGCACATGTACCATCGGAAAAAATATTCGTTTTAACGAGCTCTACAATTTTATGTATCGCTATAAAATTCTTTCAGTCACACCCTGTATATATATATATATATATATACATATATACGTGTCCAGGACAAGACGCTTACGCTGTGCTTATACGTTATGGACATTTATATATGTACATAACGTTCTTAATTAATGCCATGCACAAATTGACTCTGTTTTTTGTTTATTTAATACTTAGACATTGAAAAAAGGAGACACATAAAGACCAGATACCTACATTACTTGTATGCAGGAGAACTGAAAAAGCCTTGCTAAGGAAAGATGATTTAGAGAGTCGTATATCTAAATGGATTGCCTTACAGTGTTGCACAAGGTGTCAGATGATATGGCTAGAGATTGTGCCGATGATATGGTCGGAGGCAGCACATGCTATCAATGTAGACACTGGTCATAGAACAAAATTTTTATTGCTGTAAAAGTACATGGCGATCTGGTGTACACGCCGATGCAAGAAGAGGAAACTGGGAGTGGCTGCTATTTTTTTCTTAACAAAACCCAAAAGAAATGTGCCAATTATCTTGAAGTACCAGGCCTCCGTGTTTGAGCACACAACAACCACAAAAGGATTACAACGGTTGTATTGCGACATCGGCTACATGTGGCAGTAGTCCAACGTTCGCCTTGAAAGGCCAGGAAGCTTTATTCGACTCCACCATTTTTTTTTAGGTAGAACCGTAAAACGTTTTATTTAATCAAACATAGTTTTAGGAACATCTCTACTCCACCATTGTTTATCCGGGTATTATTCACAGGATTGTGGATTGGAGGCCTCCCGAACTTAAGCAGAATCGTAGTGAACACGGTTCTTATTATTTAGAGTAGAGAAGAGAGTGCTACACGAAACTGGCAAAGGAACAGCGGATGAAAAAGGCGAACGAACTCTGGTGCAAGTACATGGTGCATGGTGAGAATGCTGAGAGCCATGAACTGTTGATGTATTATAAACGATATATAATATCAATTCATATAATAAACATTTTATTTTATGCAATTTTGCAATTTCTCTAAGACTCCTTCTTGGGACGAATGTGAAAACAGATTACTCGGTGCTTGCCCACAGACTTAACGATGCAATGGAAAGAGAGCACACCACGCTCTTGAACGGCCAGTTTTGCAAAGGAATGTGATCGCTATACGTTATCAACATGATTCTCGCTATAACCGAGGAGACAGAGAAGTCGCACTCAGGCTCAGCAATTCTGTTTCCTGGCGCTCTTGTATGTGAAAAAGCGTTGTACAATGCAAGCCGAGAAGCCATTCTATAGGCAGTCAACAAGAAAGAAATACGTCTCTGGCGTCTAAGGGCCTAATAGTCTAAGGCCTAAACAAGCGGCTAGCTGCAGCTACGAGGACAAGCGATATAAGATGACTGCAGGTGTTTTATAGGACTCTGTAAAAAGAGACTTGCAGTATGAATCGAACCGGCCTGTTACAGCGTCCTAACGATAAGCAGGTCTCGCGAGGTTAAGTTTGTCGAACCTGGTCACCGCAAAGGACGACAATCTGCTAAAGGACCGGGCAAACGATCCCTAGAGCTAACTTGTGCTGAACTTCCACTATCTAATGCTAGATCATCAGAAAATACCATAGCACTCTTTGCAGATCATGAGAAAACACTACCGAGAGCTGGATCCATGTCTTTAGGATCCAGGCAAACAAGCAATCCAGGCCTTTGAGCCTAATGCTTGACCGACATCTGAGCAGGCGCTTGAGCCGTTGCGCTGATTCCGAAATGGCCAAAGCAATTTAGCTGGCAGGCAAGTTGACCAAGCTAATGTCAACAACCAGGGACAACATCCTCGGAGAAAAATCACTGTCTTCTAGCGTTAACTGATAGGTAAGTATGTTTATGTTACATCGAAGTGCTTCGAGCCAACCATCATTCTAACGTTTTGATAGTTTTTCTATGAACCGAACCGCCGGACATACAGTAGGGTGTTATCTATCACATTTGCTTCAGCATTGTCTGCATCGACATCCATCTTATGGTCCATAAAAGACATCCACGTTGCGCGGAACGTGACGATCTCCGTGGGCTACAAAGGACGTAGTTAGATGTCGATTGCTCATCCCTCTTGAGCCCGCCACTTAGTGCAGTTCATTGCTGTGGTTCCGTAAATCCCTATGTTCACCTTACTCATTTTGGTTTGGCAGTTCCGAATATAGACCTCAAACTCACGTTTTTGCAACGCATTCATTTTGCACATCCTCCATCAGCAATAGGCCACCTTCCAGCCCGTGGACAACCCTATTTCTATGATCTCAACATGTCTGGTTCTCCATAAGTTCCAAGCCCGTACGAAACGCAGGATCGTCTAGAAGTAACAACAATTTAATTTTAAAAAATTCGTTGTAGGTCATTAGTATAACCTCCAGCGGCACTGAAAACCCAAAGTTTTTAAGAGGTCTCCTTTCTGGGCTGACTCTCAGCCAATATTTAGCGTCCATGGGATTGCTTTGCGCATTGCTTCACAGACGGACCCCCATAAATACAAATGTGCAACGGTGGGATTCGAACCCGCGCACCTATGTGTCTCCTCCGGTCGCGAGATGCAAACGCATGCCACCACGCCACCGGGCTCGACTTTCTAAGAGGTCTAGGTGGTTATTGTGGTACTCATAGCTGTCACCTATCGGGGTGTCGCCGGTTTGATCCCTGTTGTTGAGAAAAACTTAGTAAAGCGTATACGGCTCCTTACTAGTCGTTAGGCCAGTAGAACATACAGATCGGCATTCATATACGCTGTGCTGGTAACTGCTGTAATAATACTCTTACTAAGACACACAGTCCGTGCAAGTGCTCACAGGGCATGGACAATTCCAGTCATACCTTTTCCGGATAGGCAAGGCGAATACAGATATCTGCGTTCTCTGCACCACAGGTGCACCCGACGACGTGGCGCACACCGTAGAAGACTGCGAGGCCCTTACGGCCTACCGCACGGGCTCCTCCTATGTCCACAAAGGTAGCCCGACCACGACCATCGTGGCCAACATGCTCAAGTCGACAACGGACTGGCACGCCGGGACCCAATACTTAGACGGGCTTATGCGCGAAAAATGTCGCCAGGAAGATCGCCGCAGATCGCGATTCAACACTAGGCCTCTAGTGTTCACTCCCGAGCAGGACCCACTCTCTGCTCGGGACATAGTCGTAGACTAAGGAGAGGGTCGCAGCACGGGACTCCCCTCTTCTGGTCTCGATGTAATGGTTCACAATTCCGAACCAGAAGAGGGTGGGAGAGGTGGTTTTTAGTGGGTAGAATGAGCGGATTGGATCGAGTATTATACTCTTCCCCGGCGTTTAGTCCCCACACTACCCTTCATTAATATCGGAGGGTGTGCGTAAAGCATTTTCCACCTCTACAAAAAAAAAAAAAGACAGACAGACAGACAGAAGCATTTTATACCGGGATCAGTCACTTCAAAATGGCGACACAACGAAAACGGCTCAAGACTTGGTAAGATGCATGGACTAAAATAAAAACAGAAAGCGCAAGAGCTATAGTCGGCTATAAGGCCAGTATATTTTTGATCAACTGTTTTTGTTGTTACGTTAGCGGTAGGGGAAATGATTTACTCTCTTATTTTATAACAGAACGTTTTTTAGAAAGTTTTTTTTTTAATTAATAATAAAATCGTTTGCGAGAGTTGTGCACACGAGCGATGATGCCGAACCCCAGAAACTGGTACTGATGCCAGTACGCAAAAACTTCATTTTACCTAGCGCTAGTCTTTACCGGTCATGGCAACCTCCAAACCAATATTTTAAAATGAGAAAGTGTTAGATAAACACGTGAGTATGATGAGCTCGGCGAAGTCGCTGACGTCAATCATATAGAACCCTCGAGAATACACGTCAGATGACCTTTAGACGGATTCTAAAAAGATGTACAGAACAGGTCGACAGCAACCAAAACTCAAGGGTGATTTGATACGGTAACACGACGGAACTAAAACCACACAACTCGACCAGAGTTGCTGCCGACGACTTCTCTCGTCCTTCATCCCAAAAACTCACTCAAATGCTTGAGGAAGCCTGCCGCGTCGCAAGAGGTCCAGCCCGACACCACACAGGACCCCCCCTTCTCTAAACCCTGATGGGCACCATAGATACCCAAGTCCCTCTCCAGCTTCTATAGGCCGATATGGCTACAAAATACAGTGAGAAAACTTTTCGAAATTATAGCTATGCAGCGGCGCCACTTACCGCTCTACCTATTTCAAATCGTACGGACCTACTTAAAAAACTAAAGAAAACCTACTTAAAAAAAAACCCACATCTGAAAAAACAACGTCACCTTTAAGTCACTGCCGACGTTCCACAAGGCTCCATACTGAGCTTCACTGTGTGGAACTTGGCAAATATTGACGTGTCTCGCTTCAACGGCCTACCCATTGGCGCCGAGACTCCGGCTTATGCCGATGACTTAGCCCTCTTCATAACGTCCCGCAAAGATCTCACCCTAGAGAGCGTCGCTAAGGACGTTATCGACCAGGTGCCCCGATTGATAAAGGAAAACGGCCTGAAACTAGCGCCCGAGAAAAATATAATGTATGCCTAACTGGTTGAATTAAGCGTACTCGGAAGCTCGCTCTCATTCTCGAGGTTCACCTCCCAAACATCCCCAAGACCGAGAAGTACCTCAGCGTCACCTTAAGCACGGTCCTTAGGATTAAAGCTCACATTAAGGTGGTGTTACAGAATTTTTACACCATCTTCATGGCACACGGGCGGCGTGGGTTATGAGAAGCGTCTCCTCCTCTCATCGGCCACCGAATCCACAGCCCTCTACACAGCCCCGTCTGGGCGAATATGACGGCCCTGGATTTTGCGTAATTGACATCTGCTCAGATCGGCCCAGCGATCGACTGCCCTCATGGCCAGCTGATCCTACAGAACTGTGAGCAGAGAAGCACTGCTTGTCATAGCCTGGAGGACTATCTGACTCTCGCACTGATCGACTGACCGGGCACTGGTAGTTCCAGACCTATATGCAGAAGATTGGCAAATCCGGCTCGGATATATGTGTTCTTAGCACCATAGACCCCGACGATATAAACTACACCGTCACCGTCTGCCCCAGCCTTTTGACGCTCGGCGGTCACTCACCTACCCATTCACGGGCGTAGATACGAAAACGATTGCTCAAGCACCCCCGACGCTCAGCATTTACTCAAGCACCCAGGACGACTACCCCTTATGGTTCACAGACCATAACGGGCAGGTAGAGCCTGTGATGGCTCCCCCTTTCCTGGCCTCAAAGCACTGGACAACAGTATCAAACCGTGGGGGCTATACGAGAGGAAGTAGAATTTTTTTACTGGGCAGCCCCAGATTAGTGGGGAGTCCCACATTTCACATGCGCATTACGACGTCTAGACATCACCATCACCGCCGGGTTGTTTACAAAGCATGCTTCTCGGACCTTTTTCAGCGAAATCAAGCAGAGGGACGAGTAATGCACACAGTCCTGCAGTGCACCGAGTCCTTGCAGACTCTTCCGAAAGGGCTGCTGCCGCACCAACGGTAAGAAGATCGCCGTAACCATCTGGAGAATCGCATACTACCCAGACCACCAAAACAGCATTTTTTTATTTTTGCTGGACGGATTTAGGCAAAGACCAGACGGGTATTGTCAATGAATTCGCGAATATGCTATCTGAGACTATTTTTGGTACCCATCCAAGTTTCTTAAAAAAATTACCATATATATATATACAGTCCCAAAAAAATATATAGGGCCACCCATTTTTGTTACATTTCACGCATTTATTATAACCAATCGTGTTGGTTACACTAAATGAGCCCAAACGTCGTTGTTCTGCTTAATTCACTCGTTAAGACATGCATCTCGCTAGTGACATTATCATTTTTTGGCGGTGTAGCTGTACCAAATGTGGAAATCTCGTGGTTCAAAGTAATCCGAGACCCCAAATGTCAATGTAAGTCTTTGCTGTTACTCTGTGAGCATGTATCACTGTGATCTTTACACGATTGGTTATAATAAATGCGTGAAATGTGGCAAAAATGGGTGGCCTTATATTTTTTTCAGGGACTGTATATATTATATATTTCCATCAACTGGCATTGCACGAAGAAACCAAGACGCCTGATATTGGCTCCAAGTAAACGCCACATCTCACGCAGGTGAGGCCAATTCGAGTCTCAAAACCACGCCTGTAGCGTTGGGCTAGCACACAGACTAGGGGCAAAAAGAGCCAGCAGAGCCGAGCCTCAAATATTTTCCCACAGCCACTTTTACGTCTCAGAGTGGCTTCGGTGTCAGATGATGTTAGGATTCACGTCTATCGATGTCAACATCAGAACTTGTCCCATCTGGATCACGCGTACCTAAATGTAGAGCCTGCATAAATACTTGTATACCTACGTGTATACTGAATTGATCGTAAAAACGATCTGACTACATGAACGGAATCGGTACACTGAATGCATGCGCAAAAGGGGTATGTGCGTAGGTCTAGTAGTAATAGTAGTAGTAGCAAAGGTGTTTCACCCGACTATGTAGCATATAGCAGCAACGACAGCATTCCGCCGACACGTGGATTTATACGCTGGCCATTTTTGCGACATGGAATTGCTTAGCCACTTATATGTATGTATAGATATATAGAGTCTATATATATCGGATGTCCATATATATAGATATAGGATATATAGATATATATAATGTATTAGATATATAGTATATATGTACATATATATATATATTATATATATATAAATATATACATATAGAGAGATAGATATATATATAGGTATATATATATATATATATATATATGTATATATATATATATCTATATATATCTCTATGTCTATATATTATAGTATCTATATATCTAGATATATCTATATATATATATATATGTACATATATTATATATATATATATATATATATGTACATATATATATATATATAGGGTTCGGGGATACAACTCTGGGGTATGGTCAAGCTCGATGAGAAAATAAGTTTTTGCCAATGCAAAGGGAGAGCGGCAATGGTTCGTAAAGGAGTGCAATGAAAAAAATCTAAACTGTGCTTTTAGGTAGGCTGTCCGACAAATGTTCTTGAAATGCACGATTGGGAGAGAACGCATTACTCAATTGAAAAACCAAGTATACCAGCGCATTCCGAAAAATTCTACATCGTCTGAAATATGGTTGGTCTTAGCTAGAGCAGAAACTCTATATACAACAATATAATTTTGCAAACTCTTTTCATTATTACAATAATTCCTGCTCTAGCTGAGATCAGGTATAGCTTAGGAGACATAGATTTTTCTCCCGAATGCGCCGGTATGCTCGGCTCTTCAATTACTAATTCTTTACAATCTAAATACTACAAATAGTGATTTCTCTCACAATCGTTTTTTCTGTTAGTTGTTACCTTGTTGCGGAAGATATTCGACTTTTTGTTGCTTTAACTGCTTCTTACACAGGAGTTACAAATATGTTTATATGGCTGCGTGTGTGCTGAATTAATTTAATTTCACCCCTCTATTACAAATATGTGTAGGGAAATTTATTTTAGCATCTGCCGTTCGTAAACGAAGTAAGTACCTGCCAAGATCTTGTTGACTGCATAGTGAATGATTCGTGCAGTGAGACATTCGCATAACATGGCTGCGTTCTTTGCTGTTTTCTGTGTTGCACAATACGTAACTATTCATAGTATATTCATAGTCATAGTAATCGTTCGCTGGCATGGAAGATGACGTTCGGACTTTCCGTTCGAACACATGCAACAAACACTTGCTCAAAAACTCACCGCTTCGTCTCGTAAATGCCGAGAAACATCGCCGAATCTGCCACACAGATTTCACCGGATTTCCGTAGTTGCTTGTGTATCATGCTGAATCCTCTGCCTCTTGCAGCATTAGGCGCTAAATCGAGACACCGTCGACCAATGCTGTCATCTTTGGTTGTCAGCATCGATACAACTTGCTCGGCCATATTAGGTATACCTCTTGTGACATTTTTAATGAGCTTTTAAGCATTTAAAGTACTATGTTTCTGCTTTCACATCGGTTAACTACAAAACAAAAACGTTTCATTGATATGCTACAGTTGATTAGGCAAATTGGTGCGCATATGTAACATACTAATAAGTGATTCTATATAAGCATTACATTTAATTAGTATTTGTTCGCCTTTAATTCTTACAATTGCGTCTAGTGAACTCTAATCAGTTAGTTTCGCGTGGCGCCTATAATAAAAACCATGTTTCCTCTACAGCCAACAGCCAATAACATCATCTGCCTCAGAAACATCGCTTTGCATCAGTCGTCCATAATAACCCCCGTACGTTTTGCGATATCCCTAAAAAACTTCGCGTTGCCGACACCAAGTGAAAGCTTGTTGACAGTACGAGATAATTCACTTGCGAATCTGCATGTTCTACGGTCCTCTATATTTGACAAAACTATGACGAAAGTAAGATAATGCCGCTGTGCATGAGGCAGCTGCATCCCAGGCAAGGTTCTTGCCGTGTGACCATTTAGACTCGGTAAGCCCATCAGGTCTAACTAATTGCTTCCGCTAAGGCCTTTGCGTTCGACAGTGGATGATATTCCTGTTCTTGTTTGTGCCCTTTTCACTATTCCAATGAGCTCCTGGTGTCTTGTGAGCCTGTAGGGACTTTTTCACAGCTTAAGTGGTGAAGTGAAGTCAGAATCGACCAGTCCACCATAAGAATCACAGACTGGGGCGATCTTCTTCTTCAATAGCCAAAGAAGTGCATATACAGCAGGTGCGCGAGAACAAATATATTTCATCTTCGCTTGACCTAAGCTATTTGTAGCTCTATTTACGTGACGTATATTGTCGATTGTGCAGAGTTCAGTCGAGTCGACGACACCCTCAAGTGTCCTGGAATCTATTTTAACTGCATTCGTTTTCATTATTCTGGCCAGCGGCACTTCTTGAACTTTTTAACGAGGTGATGAAAACATTAGTGTATGTTGCAGAACCGCATTCTCGTGCGGCTTACGGGTATGACTCTGGCAGTCTTCAATTCTTGCGAGCACGTATCAGAACCTGTACTAATGAATTTAGATCAGATTGAAGGTCAAGGTCTAAGGTAAAAGGTAAGTGATAATCCGGTTCCGGGCCATTACTATTAGATTGCGTTAAGGAAGAAATCGGGGGTGAAAGCGAGTGATGTGGGCTTCCACTCTTTTAAAGGTTCTTACAGCACGACCATACTGCGTGCAAACATATGGAGTCTAAGACAGTGGAGAAGCTATTTTTGTTTTGTCATAAGTGGATTCACTCGTGTTATGTGATTGTTGGCTGGTCATACACAACTTCTATTAGGTAAAATTGCAATCAGAAGCCCCCGGAAGTGCTAGTAACTCTAGATCTTTAGTACCGCCTATTACAGCCTTCATAAAGGCGATGCCAATTTCAGTCTCGAGATAGGGTAAGACGCCTTTGATGATTGTGTTCTCGTCCAGTGGCAAAATGTAAAGGGTTGTTTGACGTTATTTTCTTGTTTCTGCCTGTGATTTTGCAAGTGTCTTCTCCAAGATTTGTTTTTGGCATCAGCAGCCGGTCTTTTTGGTGAAATGGATAGTGGAAGATTGCCAAGTACCGTATCGCGAACTTTTTAAAATACCGGCTTAAGTTTTGTGCGAGTAATCGAAGGACATCTGCTTAAAAATTCTTTACTTTATTCTCCGAGCCACACAAAAACAGGTTCAGAGCTGTCTTCGTGTGGCTCATTTACCAGCAATGGAACATCATCTGGAAACAGGAAGACGCGCGGAGATCATCGCATAGAGTTAGATTATTTTGGCTTTTCTGAACACTTTCCTAACTCCGAGTTGTTGTCATTGGATGCGTAGGCACCTCCTCAGTTGACGAAGTGAGCTTTCTTTTAACATTTCCACATCTCGTGTCGGGGAGAACCGCATTTCCGACAGGCAGATTTCGCTTTTTACACGCTGAAATTTTGTGCCTATACTTATGACCTTGTAAGCACTGCAGAAAACGACCGTGGGCAAAATGTGATCCTAAACTAACTAGGTAACTCAACGGATTCGATCCCATAATGCAAATAAATCTGGGCATCACATCACACACCATGTCTAGCATCTTCGCTGTTAGAAACTATTTTGTGTTTTTAGGCAAATTGTCAATTTTCCTTGCGTCGTAATTCGGGCGTTAGCGCCCAAACACGAATTAGTGGCTCTACGGCTATCTTCAAAATACTAAGAGATATTAGTTCTTCGGAATATTTCTTTACAAAACAATTACAATTCTTCGAAATAATCTAGGCAGTGGAACTAATCGAGGCAATTGCTCCGCCTGGGTCTCAGGGCAGAGGTCACCTTTCGTGGACACTGAATCACTGTAGACAAAGTCTCCTTAGCTACTTCCTTTGCGGCTCTCCTCGCCGCCTTCTCTTGCCTTTGAGTAGCCTAGCCATACTATTAAGGTTTACATTGAAAGTCTGTGCTAAAAACGATTTGCTGTTTACTTCAGCTTGATTCACTGGATACTAATACCATTCGCTCACACGAGTTGTTCCTGAAAGAGGGCGGCCTCCTATTCTTCGCGTCTACTTCGTCAAACTATCAAAATTATTATACATATAGACCAGAAATGACCTTCTTTACAATTATTATTATTATTATTATTATTATTATTATTATTATTATTATTATTATTATTAACAGCGTAGAATCACCCTTAATGCTGTATGTGCAGTCTGTACGTACACTACCATAATTGTTGACCAATATTTATTTTCATTACCTATGCTTCTGCAAATATCGTCAGCACTGTTACTTCCACTACTACGACTACTACTACTGAATATATATATATATATATATATATATATATATATACAGACACGGACGCTAGCCTTTTCTGCAAAATGCCCTTAATTGTTGGGACATTTTAAGCTTAATGAGGAATTACTGAAACTATATACTACATTTGCCGCCCGGAGAAGAGACGGTCCCATCAGAATCTTATTATGACTATTAGTTTACGCACATTTGTTTACGTGCCGACCTGCAGGACCCGCCCCGACCCGGCTACTCCGAGTCAGCCGAGACCAGCCGGCTCGCAACGACCCGGATACGCGCCGCGTATGCTTTTATGACTAGTCAATCACACGTGATTAGTTACGTCGGCTCGACAACACGATCGATCGCAACAAGCACACAGTGACAGAGACAACCAAGAAGAACAAGGCCAACGTCAGTCAGTCAGTCAGTATGTATGCGCTGCATGTGGTCATTGAATTTATTTCGTTTTCATCATCATCGGGACACACCAGTTAATAATTAGTTAGTTAGTTAGCTCGTTAGCTCGTACGTTAACCACGACTAGCGAGTCCTAGTTTTCTTTCACCTCTCCGCCTCTCTCTCTCTCTCCCCCTGCCTCTCTTTCTCTATTTTTCTTTTTTTTTTCACTCTTTTTCCCGTTCTTTAACCTTTCTTCCCTCTTCCCTCTCTTCGGGATGCCCGATCATGTGTAATTGTCGTCAGCCGTCCGGCATCATCGCATCGACATGGATACAGATCGAACTACAATCGTTTAGTTTGTCGTCTTCTCGATTCTGTGCTATTATTATTCATTACCATTGATAGTAGTAGTAATAGTAGTAGTCAAATAGTCCTCACTTTTTTGCTCCTCCTGATCGAGAGAGACACAGAGAGAGGGAGAGAGAGAGAACTCTATTCCGATCATTATTCGTTCGTGTGCGTGTTGTGACGGTACGACGGGCGTAAACGTTGTTTCCAAGGCGCACGGGAATCAAACGACCCCCCCCCCCCCCGACCTCACCTACTGCACTACAGTATTTATTGGTTGTTGTTGTTGTTGTTGTTGTTGCTGTTTTGGTTGTTGGTGTTGTTTTTGTTTTTGTTGTTGTTGTTGTTGCGGTTTTGGTTGTTGGTGTCGGCGTTGTTGTTGTTGCTGTTGCTGCCGTCAATGTTGTTGTTGTTGTTGCTGCCGTCAATGTTGTTGTTGTTGTTGCTGCCGTCAATGTTGTTGTTGTTGTTTTCGGCGTTGCTGTTATCGTCGGTTCCAGTGTTAATGTTGTTGCTGCTTTTGATGTTAACGTTGTTGTTGTTGTTGTTGTTGTTGTTGTTGCTTTTGGTGTTTATGTTGTTGCTGCTTTCAATGTTGTTGTCGTTGTTGTTGCTGCTTCGAGTGTTGATGTTGTTGCTTTCGGCATTTCTTTTGTTGGTGCTTTCGGTGATAATGTTGTTGTTGTTGTTGTTGTTGTTGCGTTTGGTGTTGATGTTGTTTTTGGTATTGTGGCGATTGTAGGTTTGTTGTTGTTGGTGTTGTTGTTGTTGGTGTTGTTATTGTTGACTACTACTGCTACTACTACTACTACTTCAACTGCAAATTTTTAACGTCTACTAATAACGATGATGCATCATCACCACACGTTTAGATGACCTCCGCTTGCTCCGCCCCACAATTATGTCACGGCAGTAAGCACCAGCTGGTTTTTCGCATCGAACGCTCGTCGTATCGAAAGATCTCAGTCGTCTTTCCGTACCCTGTGTAATGTGCTGTACACAGCAACAACAGTGCTTACAACAGCAGGGACAACAACAATAACAGAAGCAATAACAACAGCAGCAGCAGCAGCACTACCAAAAGCAGCAGTATCAAAAACAGGCCAATGCGATACATCTTCTATCTTTGTCTTATATTCTTGAATTTCTATTTGTACTAACTACTATTACGACTAAAACCATCGCGGTTATCCGGTTAACCAGAGCCACCGCTAATTTTGCATTTTAAATGTCACGCCTTTAACGACTGAGATAAACTAGTAATAGTCGTCGTCGTCGTCGTCTCTACGAATTAAAAATTCAATTTTTAATTTAATTTTTACTACGATGTTCAGTTTGTTGGTGCTGCTACCATTGTTGTTGCTGCTGCTGCTATTTTTTTAAATTGTTACCATTGTTGCTCCTGTTGCAGCCGCGACTGCTGCCGCGAATACAGTCTTTGTTTGTTTGTTACTACATGATGGTGATGATGGTGATACTGATATCATGATGATAATGATTATTAATTACTATTGTTACTATTAAATGAATCTGAGCTGGCCACAACAGGTAGGTCAATAGTTAGTTAGTCAGTTAGTTAGCTTTCGCTTGCTTTCATCTTGCTAATCGATGACTCAATTCGTTGCCTACTTTGAATGAAGAATAAATTTCAACGAAATACTACGCCACCTTTTCCGAGGCCTTTCATTGATATATATATATATATATATATATATATATACGAGTATAAGTATAGGCATGTGTATACTGATAGAGGGATAAATATTCATGTTCTGTATTGTAGATGTGTTTTTGTGGCCGCAAAATTCTACACTATTCTTGTCGTCAATCAGAGTCTTCAAGTCGGTCCAATTATCACCGTCTCGAATTAGCGTTGTGCGCTGCGTTGAATGGCTGATGAAAAACAGCTTCCCCCCGCCACCGCCTAAATGAGTGAAGGCGTCGGTACAGCCGCCGGCACTCGGTGGAATGTCACCAACGCTTTAGTTCTGTTCAGTTCTGCTTGCTTGCTTATCGGTAATCGGAGAAAGCTTTGGTGTCATCGGTCCGAGTGTATGTATATGTTGCGCTACTCATCTTTAATAATTTTATATATATATATATATATATATATATATGCATCTAAATTCTGTCCGGTAACGAAAGCACAGGTTGTTGTCAAGGTTTGTTGGCAAAAAACAGGTAAGTTGCAAAGTCGGCCAGATAAGCTCGCCTCCGTCACTTGGCCCGTCACTATCACAATCATCTGTACGTAGCAGCAACACACAGGAAACCGCAGCACCGGTAACGACAGCATAGGCAATTGTTGCCAGCAAAAGAGAGGTCCGTCTCCAACGTCTCCAATCGATTCGGAACCCGTGCCCGGTTGCCCTTTGACAAGACTCTTTGTTTGTACACGCTCAGAGTTGGTTTTCGGGAAAGCAGCAAAAAAAAAGAGATAAGAGTCGTAGCGAGATAGAGCAAGCGAACGAGAGAGAGAGAGAGAGAGAAGTGAGAGCACCAACGTTGACACCACAGCGACAACCCTTGACGAATTTACGACATGTGTGGATCATTAAATGAAGACCTAATAAAATCATTATATATATATATATATATATATATATATATATATATATATCGGTATACAGACATACTGTACTGGACTCGTCGGCTGATACTGTATTCTAACGTAGAAAACTGAGTGCATCCAAATACTAGTACGATTTAGTCCAATTTCTTCTTGCTCCAATCGTTTATTATTACTATAATTATAGATAGTTAATTGCAATTTGGCCTGAAACGCTCATTTCGTACATCAAGCCTTGACAAAGGGCACATGTTACCGTGGCGCAGTTCGTTTCGCAAGTGGGCTAAGAGGACTCCTCCTCCATACAACTCAACGTCAAACATACAGTTCGAGTACATTAATTTGATATCGTATCTAGACTTCATATACGTGTATGTATATATATTGTGCGTGTGTCTTCGAACAATATGATTGTTTCGTCGAGGTCGACAGAGGGGCGAAACGCAGGCAAGCCTGTGCCGCTACCGTTACTACACCGTTTGAGCTTCGAGTCCATCACCTCCCTCGCATCGGCCCCCGTCCGTCCTGGTAGAAGACAACCCCAACCGGGTTTGGCATTCATCTTTTACACGTTACAATGTTTTACATTATCACCACGTTCATCGTCATTATCATCAGCTAGCTGATCTTGTACCTCGTATCTCGTCATCACATCTCTCAATCAATCTCGATCAATCTCTGTGTAAACGGCCCATCAACCTCATCAACCATCAGCACCGTCGATATCATCGTCGTCATCATCATCATCAAAATCATTATCGTCGTCATCATCGTCGTCGTCGTCGTCATCATCATCATTCGCATTATCGTCATTCTAGGTCAGTATTCAAAAATACAGAATTGCAAGCACCTCTCTTTACAAAGCTAGTTCGATCACAAGCCGCCATCATCGGCAGGTGCCCGCGCACAGGGACGCATGCAGAGTGCGATGTAGCGCAGTGAGCAGTGCAAGTTGCCTGCGAGGCAAAGCTCACGCAAGCGACTACCACCACCACCACCGGCGCTGTCTATCGCCCCCCACTACCGGGCCCGTGCGGCGAGACAACCCTATCACAATACGTGGTGAACCCCCCGCCTGTGGGTTCCTCTTCTGACGTTCGATTCCTCGTAACTCTTCGACGACACTCGGCTTCGACGCGCCCATCCTGCTTCTTTCTGGCTGACCACTGACCCCGACTGGGCTCCATTCACCGTCGCTCACCTACAGCTTTTCACACAACCTCACACTGCATGATCATGATCACCATCATCGCCATTATCACACCATCACCATTATCACGTTCATCATCATCACAAACATTGGCATCGCCACGGCCTCCACGTTCTCTGTCCGCTCTCTGCATGTTGTCTGTTCATCTATCTGTCAGTGTGTCTGTCTGTCTGTCCATTGGCTTGCCTACCGCTCGAACGTTCTGCCACCTATAATTTTTCTCATTTTGCGCCTGTTTTTCTTTCATTTCGCAATTTTCTGTTGTGCTTCTGCCTTCGTCTGACTTCGATCTACATTCGTTTCTATTCTGCATTCGCTCTGTTCTTTTCTCCCTCATACCCGGTTTCTGGTTTCTGTTCGACATCTTGTTCGCCTTCGGCGGCTGTTCTCTGTTCTGCATCTCTCCCCCCCCCCCGTGTCACAATGTGTGCTGCGTAGTCGGGTTCGATCCTCGGCATCCTCGGCCGTTCAACGGTACGTTAACCACAATCACAATAGGCACGGCCCACGACGATTTCGCCGTCGACTCTCGAAGCTGCTAGTAATAGTAATAATAAATGGCCAAACCCTACGAAAAAACGAAAACGTGCGAGGTCGCATTGTTGATTGAATGATGAGACTAATTCTGAAGTAGATGAGTTTGAGTCGTATCGCCACGAGTGCAACGTACTACTTACTGGCCTATTCCTGCCCGACGTTCAATTCAGTTGTTGGTCTTCCTGCTAAACGAGCCATTTTATTATGATTGCTATTTATTCTTTTTCGTACTCGTCGTAGTAGTAGTTGTTGTTGTCGTCGTAATAATAATCTTATTATTATTTTTATGATCATAAATGTTATTATTATAACTATAATATCATTCGTGTTATTCTGTCTCGTTTTCACCATCATCATCATCGTCATCATTAATATGGTTTATCGTCATCACCGTCGTCATTACTATTTTCGTCATTTTTCATCGTGTGCGTCATTTTCTTCATTTTTTCTTCGTCTTCCTCTCATCTTGCTATAACTAGGTAGTAGGTATCACTATGGATAGAGATAGATATAGCACTGTATCGCCCTGTTATCATCCAGCCAACCGTTCAACTTAGTCGAGCTCACCTAGCTAAACAATAATAATAATAATAATAATATTAATGCCTACGTAGCAGAAATACGTTGACTATCACCTCACTACTATAGTAACACTCGAGTAAATTTTCACATGATCACACATTCAAGTTGACTCACCGACATCACGACTGGCGGGCCGAATATCGGGAAGCATTCATATCAGCGTTGGTATCGCTGACAGCCGCCACGTAAGCTCTTCGGAACAATCCCTGCTCCACCCACTCCCTTGGCAACTGAGCGTTCATCTAGAACCCGTCGCTCTCTCCTTTTCGAACCTCTCAACCTCAGCTGAGTATCTCGTGTCTAGCTAGATAAGCGACTAACTTTTTCCGGCATCGTTTCGTCGGAAGTTTTTCGGAAGAGGCCTGCGCCACGCACATACACTGAACGGCGAACGGCGAGGCTGAGGTCCGAGCAGTCGGCAGCTGGCTCGCGACTCCTGTCGAATCAGCGACGCGGGGAAAACCATGAGTACGGCGATAGAATCACTCTGCCGCAACTCTGTTGTAGGCGAGCTTTTTCGTGCCCTCTTGCCTACGGAGCATGGAGAGAGCCCATAATGCTCCGGAGCATGGAGAAAGCCCATAATGCTCCGGAGCATGGAGAGAGCCCATAATGCTCCGGGACATGGAGAGAGCCCGGAGCTTGCGGAGCGGCATGGGAAGCACAGCTCCTTCCCAAGCAACCACAGCGAACCGCGGGCAGTCTAGTTCGATTGCACGTGGCAGTCTTCTGATTCGACAAATAAACCTTAACACAACGCGATGATCTGGCCACCACCACCGCCACCATCATGAGCACGATGGAAAGAATGTATGTGTTGCTCATCTCTAGCGCGCCAGGAAAGATGGCTCGGTCGAACGTTTCCTTTTTTATTGGATATGCCACGAGTACCCTGCCGAACACTGCGCTGAGTGTAATTGCCGTAGTCCCACTGCTGAATAAGTAAGTCGTCCGTTAGACGTTAGACGAGCTGAGCGACTAGCTGTACTCACGAATGGTGCGTTCCTAATGCGTTCCACACATGCGGTATAAGTTTTAGGCCGTACTCTTACGGCTAGAGATACGGCTACATACAACTAAGAATACGAATAGTAGTCATAATGCCTACAGCACCGCAGCATACTAGCCACATCGGCTGAGCTCATCAGATTCCGCGCAGAGCACTACCAGAGCACAGGAAGCGCGAATGAAAGTCACAAATAACAACAGCCGAAAACAGCCGGAGAATTCGCGCCAAAGCCAACTTGGAGACTAGCAAGAGTTCGTACTTAATTCAACGCTAATTGCTAAGGATAGCGAAACCGTAATGAGAATCGCCGGAAAATATCCGAAATCGTGTGCACCACTCGATTCAACCGGCACTTGCCGTACTACCAAATTCAGACAAATATATATATATATATATATATATATATATATATATATATATATATATATATATATATATATATCTTTAAAAGGGAAGAGAAAGACTGTCTACTCTGGACAGCTCAGACAAGCAACAAAGTAAGGAGAGTGGATTTTACCCAAGTAATCGATACTGTACTCGTACTCTTCTAGCCCGTCGACAAGTGTGTTCCTGATTAGCTTCCATCAGCTCATGCAGAGCAAAGCTCATGTGCGGGGTGGTCTTTCATTCGGGTTGCCGCTGTGTTGGGGCAAAAAAGCCTCGTATGCGCATCGATGTCGTTGGCTCTCGGGCACTCTCGGCTTCAGCGCTGACAAATCATGCCATAGACACGTGTAGGCATGACACATTGCCACTGAGAGTGAGCATTCTTTATCCAATGAATGAATCATTCGCGGCTACGAATTACTCTAGAAGTGTGCCCTAGAGCTGCGTCAGGATTGTGCCGGGCTGCTCCAGGATCATGTCTTCGACCTGCCTCAGGATCGCGCCTTCGATCTGTTTTAAAATCGTGCTCCAGGATCGTGACGAGCTTCTCCAGGATCGTGATGAGCTGCTCCAGGATCGTGACGAGCTTCTCCAGGATCGTGATGAGCTGCTCCAGGATCGTGACGAGCTTCTCCAGGATCGTGACGAGCTGCTCCAGAATCGTGACGAGCTGCCCCAGAATCGTGACGAGTTGTTCCAGGATCGTGCCGAGCTGCTTTTGGATCGTGCCGTCGACCTGCTCCAGGATCGCGCCTTAGAGTTGCTTCAAGATCGTGTTTTCGGGCTGCTCCAGGATTGTGCCTTCGACGTGCTTCAAGACGTTTGCCGAGCAGCAGAACGCGAAGCGCACAAATCTGAAGCCCGCCATAAAGATCCAAGGGCACGCACGCAGAGCAGGATCGCCAAGCCCGGCCCCGCCGTTGCCAATCAGTGTACGAACACGTGTGTCGACTTCGTATCTCAGCCGTCGCAATTATCGGTGGTGGATCATCGTATATCCGCTTACCTCCTCCCCCCCCCCCTTCCGCACAGAGCGAGAGTCTCCATCTATGTGTTATCTCATCGTAGCTTATCGCATAATAACAATGTTCCTTCTTTATGTATGATCACTCTCTAGATCAAGACAGTGTCAACATTATCATTATCCTCATCAGCTTCAGCAGCAGCAGCCCAGGCGGCGTCGCAGTAGTAGCAGTATCGACATTCACTTCTGTAGTCATTGCGGAAGTGTTTATGGCATCCAGTCCATCTATCTCTATGACAAGATTTCCTTGATCGTATAAGTATATATCTATACAGCGTATGTAAGTATATATATATATATATATATATATATATATATCGCTTCCTTGCGGTGCTCGCTTGTCATGTCTGCTGAAAAGGCAGCGCCGATACGACAAAATCATTATTATTATTATTATTAATGTCATTGTCGTGTCATGTCGTCGTCGTTCGGTAATGTTGCACACGCAGAGCGCAATTTGCTTAATTTCGGCAAATGCTAAAACTGAACATTTCATCATTCATTACTGTCAGCGCCAGTTAAATCTCGCCGTTTCGTCGTTTGTAACACAGCACGGAGCCAAATACGACGCATTCGTTCGAATCGAACACAGTGCCTTAGAGTGACTACAGGTCCTGTCGCGCTGCTTTAATCGAATTTCATCTGCTCTCGACGGTGGTAACTGCGTGCTCGACTCTGTGATAAACTCTTCACGGTACAGGCGGAATAGAATGCGATCATTCAGACGATCGATGCCGGCTTGGACAGATATGTATATATATATATATATATGTATATATATATATTTATATATATATATATATATATATATATATATATATATATATATATATATATATATATATATATATATATATATATATATATATATATAAATGAAAAACCTAGATACTCTGCAAAGGCTTACGCAACAACTCCGGCTCGTAGAGAAGATGAAAAGACATCGAAGGAGCGAATTGCGATTTTCACAGCAAAACAGCGCTGTAACGGCTGCCGGCCTTCGCAAAATCCGGTTCATCAACAGTCGGTGTGCATATATTTCCGATGTCGTCGCGCCACTCATTGTATGAAAAATCACTTGTGCGTTGTCGTTACTGGTTTGTCCCACAAATAAATTATAATACGCATATATATATATATATATATATATATATATATATATATATATATATATATCGTAACACAACATTATATTCATCATATTACTATGCGTACCATCATAATTGGGTTCAGCTTTGTCTCCTCCTTATAAATACAACTATCCATAGATATCTGTATATATATATATATATGTATATATATATATATATATATATATATATATATATATATATATATATATATATGTATATTTAAATTGAATATTGTGCGTGCTCTCCTTTCCCTACTTATTTAGTCACATGTGGGCTTACCACAATAATGCCTGCATGCTTGTGTAAATGAATGTATACATACGTATATATGTATGTATGTATATATGTATGTATGTATATATATATATATATATATATATATATATTACGTTCTAGATGTGATGTCTTCATTGTTACTCTAGTCAGCTCAGGGGCCGACCCAGCCGAAGTTGAGATCACCCTGTGATTAGTCAATGTGTTTCTACGCATAATTATCATGATAAACAATAACAAGAATAATAATAATAATAATGATAATAATCTTTTACGTTATGTGTCACCTCCACGTTGCCATTAATAATACTCTATCAATGTCAGTCAAACGGCAAATAATCATATGACAGCTACCTCTGTTAAGTCTAGCCAACTATTGTTGAAATGTTTTGGAGGCTTCGACAGTGAACCGTTTGTCCCCCTATGCGCCCAATCACCCAGCCATCAATGTTGCGCTTGCTCTTTTCGCCTCCACCCGTCGTTCGGAAGCTCGTGTCACGGGCTGCACCATAACTCATGTGCCGTCGTCTCTTCAATCGGGGCACATATGCCCATTAATGTCATATATCCAGCCACTCCAATCCCATTTTCCCAAGAGGTCTTCAAAGCAGCAAAATCACTATCACCATCGTTAATAGCATGGGCGGGGGGCGGGACGATCAGTTACCAAGCCCGCCGTAGTAATATTTTAGAACATTAGAACGTCTTACTTGACAACGCGGAAGTTACAGGCTACAGTCAATACAACAAGACTACTAATATTAATAGCAATAATAATACTAATACTAATAACATTAAAATAATAATAGTAGCAGTAGACAATATTGTGCAGCACCAGTGTAGCGACAGCTACATCGTTATACAGTTGGGCAGTTGTAGTGAAACCAATCAATCAATGCCGTTCACGCCGTAAACTGACTTGCGCAAAAAGTTCTTCCCGACAATTCCACTGGGTCGTTAGACAACTGCATAAACACGCCGAATTACTACTACCTCGCGTATGGCGTCGCTAAATAATATAACAAAACAAAACACAAACAACGACAGCGTCAACATCAACGACAACGACAACAACAACAACAATATTTGCCTGCAGTGGCAGAGGAGAGTCTGTAGTTATATAGAGACTTATGCTCGCCATACTATTCAATATCAGCACTTCGCCATTACCGCTTTAGCTTCACCGCTACCGTAATTAGATGGAGGAGGAGAGACTCAACCCCCACCACAGGCCAGAGGTGCGGCGCCAAGGTGACCTACGCCGTAACTCCACCCCTAACTAAATCAACCCACGAGCCCAGCTCGTTACGGATCCTCGTCGTTGAATGGTACGCGCATGGTTCTGTTCTGTTTCTGTTTGCCAACTAGCTGTTGTAATCTGGATAGTTAGTGTCTGGGTTATTAGCCGATTGTCGTTGTCGTAGTTTCTCTGGTCGCTGTCAATGTCTAGCCAATTTGAAACAAATAAATTCTAGTTGATGTCGTAACGCGGAAACCGATCAATCGTCGTTCTCTGTGACTCAAAATGGCCGAATCGACATATCATGGCGCACATGGCGTATAAAGTGCACACGGGCAATAACAATTATAGTCAAAAGAAATAATAATAATAATAATATGCCCGAGGCCTGTCGTGTTTAACCGATTGCCGATCTGCCGTTTTTGAGAAGATCGACAAACCAGTCGATCCCAGGTCCTCAGTCAGCTGCTGTGTCAAGCCGCTTTGACCGCCGTATTAATAATAATAATACAAATAATTTCGACAAGAATAACGACTTCGCCCTTAGTTCACTACAAACATAATAACATAAACAAAGTGTTGTCACAAAGATATTTGTCAATAACTTAAAATTAAGCAACTAGCTAACGTCGGCCACTGTGGATTCTTCCGTCGTGCTCGCAAGTCTAGCACTCCTACTTGTGGAAAGCGGCGCCCCGTAATAACGATGTGTTTCATGCTTGGCTGTATAAGTATTTTCCATTTCGTTTTTCTTCATCTTCTTCTTCTTCTCGTAAAAGCTAGATAAACGGCGGCAGAGCAATGTCTCGCCTTAGTGGGGAGACCTGCGTGAATTCGATCACCAGTTGTTTGTGCGTATTGGTTCCACTGTGAAAACTAGCTAAAGAGCAGAAGGTGACATGCGTTAAGCTAACGCGCTGCCCCCCGTTATAACTGCTCCGGGGGTGAGGACGGAGGGGCGGGGGGTGGGGTGTTATACCTCTCCCCCCCTCTGCCCCCTCCCTCCCTCCCTTCGCTCTCCGGCGTGTATTGTAAGAGCCCAAAGAGTCGTCATTAATCATTGTTACGGTTCTAGAGGTGTGCGTCTTGCGGCTGATTGAAGCACTAGAAGACAGGCAGGTAGATAGATCCGTGACGACCTCATAAGGAGGCCCACATGACATGACCGCCGTCTACGAGCGACTCATAAAGTCCTGTCATTGTCTCCGTTCTGCCCTCGTCGTTATTGTCGGTCGCCATTCATGTCGCCGGCTTCGCCTAGCGGTTTTTTTTTTTCCTGCCACGAAACCTCTTCTTTCACGATGCCTACACGTTCCGTGCAGCGCGTGACGCTGTATCAAACATCATTTGCATGTGTACTCTTTCGCCTCTGGGGCGGACATCCCTTGTTGTAGTCGGTATAAGGTCACGGCACAGTCACTTCGTCGGATCGTCTCCTCATGCCTTCGTCGAAATGGTTTCTTCTTTAAATTGTCGTCTTCTTCTTCTTCTTCTTCTTCTCTATCTTTATCTTTATCTTCATCTTGTGTGCGATGCTGCGACCACGGTGACGACGGCTGCAAAGTCGCCACCACCAAGGTGACTTCGACGTGGCAGGCTGGCTGAGACGCCCCAAGAACTGGGCACTGAAGTCCTGTATGTATCTTCATTATGATTCTCATCATCATCATCAGCATCGGCAGCAGCAGCGAATAGCGACAGCCGCTTACCATAGGCCTTCCTTCACAGCAGCGTATCGACACTAGGAAATTGACTGTCGTGTGTCGAACATCCTTCATTCATAATCATCGTGCGCAACGGTTGGCCAGCCGACTAATTAGTTCGTTCATTATTTAATTCGTTAAATATGCTGTCGGGGTGTGTTGAACGTTGCACGCGTTCACGCTGTATCGTGCCCCGTCGCGCAACGTATTTGGGGCAGTGCGACCCCCGCATTTCCATATCGTTCGTTGGCCCCAGGACGGGGCCGGAGCAAAAACCTCTTGCTGGTTACTACCGTTCACTGTGCGCTGCTGCGGTTGTTGTTGTTCATTAATGGTTGTCAATTCATCGTGTGTTCATCCGCCACTTCAATTGAAGCACGCCATTGTCACACCCGTCTCGTGGATGCGATTGCAACAAAACTAGCCTCCTCGCATGGTGAAGGCGTGCTGTTCCTCGGTAGGACACCTAGAGGTTGGCCCGTCAAAGCTGGCCGCAGAGGCTCGCGTCATCTGGAGTTTAGGAATGGGCGGTAGTTTGTCCCTAGGCACCAGAACACCGTGATCTGGCTGCATATACAGCCACAGCGAGTTTCCTGCGGATCGACACAGAACACACAAAGATAGCAGTGAGCATTGACTAACGCAACAAAAACAGCCTAACTATTCGTACGTACCGTAGACATCCGATTTGCGTCTTAACACGCTCTGAGCTGAGACTTGAGACACGCCAGCAAGAGATATTAGTACCTTGCTCTGACCAACTGTTACTATCAATCGTTTCACACTAGTGATCACTTATCGAACCAGTTTGTCCTGTGACGAATAATACCGGTTCTCCAAAATTAAGGGAGCACAGCATCCTTAACAGGCTGCTGCGCCTATCCAAATGATCTGTACAGAGTCAACGATTCTGTACAGATCGTTTGGATAGTCACCAAGGCGCTCCGGATAGATGCGAGGGTAAATAAAAATGCGGAACGAGGTAAAACTAGGACTGAGCCTTATGGATTACCTGAGAAAGTAAGACAACAACGGGGTTTAAATCCAAGGTACTTCCAGGTCCAACCCTAAGATGTTGTAGTCTCTCTTAACTCTAGAAGTGAGGCTTCTCAATTTTTAAAATACATTTGGGAACTTGAATGGGAATTTACTGATACGACGCACAAACGTTCGCGAACAGCTGATTATTGGAACACAGTGGAACTTGCAGCGCGACATTAAATCGAAATAATCAGCTTCATCACTTTTCAAAGTGGATCAGGAACTGTAACATTTTGTAGCAGTATTCGTCATCCAAGTAGAACAAGGCTGAGAGCTCAACCGAGACAGGTAGACTTTTTCCGATCTATAGATGCCAAATTAAAACCTCTATAACATCAGTATTATTTAGGTGTGTAATTTTCTACGAAGACTTGCGTTACGGCGATAAAGTTCGGTCGATTCTGACGCCCTACCTGAGTCGGCTATGACAACATTATAATTACCACGTCCCCACCCTACCAGATCTTTTGGGACACTGTTCACGCGTCGCTTAGTTAGAGCTCTTTGGTGTCGAAACCTATATATATATATATATATATATATATACTGTTAACGAGTGCAATCTTATCACTGGAGAGCGACTCGCTGTACAAGGTACGCACCTATAAACGGGTGCGTCGTTGCTTGGTTAAATTGAGCGGCGACTCCAGGCGGCGTAAACGGCCCACCCTTAAAGGCAACTTCCAGAGCTGCTGTCGGCTGCAGATAGTGAGGTAGAGATGGCAAACAGTTTCCTGGAACTTGCGGAAGCCACATGTTTCCCGTTTGAACAATGCCCTGCTGCTGCTGTTGGAGCTGCTGATGTTGTTGTTGATGATGTTGCTGTTGTTGTTGATGGTGGTGCTGTTGTTGATGGTGTTGTTGTTGTTGCTGCTGCTGCTGCTGCTGTTGGTGGTGTACAAACGCTTGCTCGAGAAGCACGGCTTTCACATCGTGTACCAATGCCGGCTGTGCGCCTATAGACATGGGCGGCGCCGGTGATCCGGGAGATGCTGCTAGTCCAATGTGGTGTTGATGTTGTTGTTGCTGCTGCTGTTGCTGTTGTTGTTGTTGCTGCTGGTGGTCACTCGTTGGTGTCATGGCCAGGGATATCGGCGTAATGGCGTCCTGTGGGCTGGCTCTTTGCGGACTCAGCGGCATCGGCGCTGGAGCCAGAGACATTGGAGGCGGTAGCAGAGATGGCGAAGGCCGAGTCTCATTGCGCACCTTGCGCGCGTGATCACGCGCGCCCTCACGAGGCGCTTCACGGGCTGCCAACAGTGACTCGAGTCGGGCGGCGGACGTTTTCTTCTTGTAATCGTAGCGCACAGCGGGCTCGGGCGAACTTGACGTTGCTGCAGAGAGGGGGCGACAAGAACAAAGAACGTGCCGGTCAGATAAATGTACTGTAACATCAGAGAGAGAGAGAGAGAAAGCTGCGACTTCATTGAGAAAACTACGACTGCATTGCATCGCAACGCCTGACTTCTGACTTCTGCTGCTCGAGGTCTGCAGCTACAAACAATTCATTAGAAGAACGATCAGACAACGGAACGATCAACGTGCCGTAAGCCATTGCATTGACTAAATATCGAAGAGGCGGCAATTGGACACGACAAGACGATCGACCGAAAACGACAGACATTGTTTAAGTGTTATCGTTTTTTTCTCCCGACTTAGTAACATATTCATGCATAGCCAGCGCTGTCATTCGCGGCTATTAATATAGCTACAGCACACATCAACTGATAAGGCGGACAGCAACGGCAGTATGTGAGTTCGAGTAAGCTCTACATAAGCCGGGTCCAGGGTCTACTCCAGGGTATATATATATATATATATAGAAAGAGAAAGGGAGAGAGATAAATAAATGGATAGAGAAATTGACAAGGAAAGACACCGAAGACGCCAAGGATGTCCTCAGTGAACGAGACGGGGGCGATGAAGCCGACAAAAAGACCACAGCTAGTACCATCACTAATCTGTTTACTCCGAGAGTGAGACATGGCGGCGCAGCTTTACCAACAACAACAACGACAACCACCACGCTACCAACAACAGGAACAGTTACAATAATAATAAGGCCCTTAAGTGGCGGCGCGGCCTGGGTAGAAGTTTAGTGCGCATTACTTAGCTAGCTTCTAGTGCGCTCGATTGCAGGTTCCTAAATGCCTGGCGTGAGGATGTTTTTTTTTTATTCAAACATATCAGGTGTAGAGATGTAACATACTAGACCGGGTATGATACAATCCGGTGGTATGTTTGTGTTCTGTGCTTGTCATTTGGCACGCATTTCCAAGGATTTACTGGGTAAGAAAATCCATATAGAAATGCAACATTTCCGAGCAAAGTCGGAGAAGAACAAAAGGGGAAAACGGAGAATGCGACCCTTTGGACTCTGGAGCAAAGAGATTAGAAGGTCTTCTATAAACAAAATTGGAAAAGAACTCGTCTGTGGCCCTGTGAAGTGCTTGCCTAAGATGCAGTTTCGGGTGTGGCATACACACCGCGGAGAGTCCGACCGTGCTAAGTTGGGAAGGATTAGATTTAATTGTAAGACCCGAGGCAACACATCAACCGCTGAGACTAGTTGTCTGTAATTGAACAATCAGCAACTGAGAGCATCATTAACGGACGATTAGTGACAGAGCTAGAAGAAAGAAGCACGCTTTTTGGGCTCGACATTTCCCACAATCAACCCTGACGAAAATACCGCATAGCTACTAAATACTTTAATAGGTGCACGCACAGAGAAATGCCCTGATAGCAAACCGGCCGTATTGTCTAGCCATAATCGTCTGCACTTACGTGCCAAAAACGCATTTAACAAAAACGCTTTCGTGGGAAGCCATGAAGGAAACACACCCAACTTACGACGTATCATAGCATCTTACATAAGAGATCAAGCAGCGATCTATAAAGGCATGAGCTATGCAGCCACACCCGGGTTCTGGAATATTTCCTACGGTGGAGTGTTTAGACTCCCACACCCCGATGGGAGTCTATCCGTCGAATACGTAGACAAACCTCTGACACTGATCGTCACCGTCCGTGATAGGTATCTACTCGACGGAACAGATAGCGGGGCATTGGCTGATATTTGACAATACCTCGACAAGCTCTGCCTCAAACTGTCTCTACAAAAATGAAAGAAATAATTTTCAGTGACCCGAAGCGCCCTTCACAAAATCTAAGCTGCACCCAGTAACACCTACACCCACGGTCAAGTACCTGGGCGTGATTCTCAACAAGGGACATGTTTATCAAATTATCTTAATTTATGTAATCTCCTCTGTTTCGTCAACCAATCTTATATATATTTATATAATTTATATTTATATATGCTTGAAAATAAGAAAGCTAAATGATAATCGTTTCGTATGTGTCAACAGTCATGGGAGGCAATCAAAAAGTACACAGATCCACCAGAGAAAGGGCCAGTGGCCCAGTTTGAGGTTCCTGCGCAAGGAAGTCCTCCTATGGTTTTGGCGTAGTATGCTTAGTCCCGGGTCATCTGCGGGGAGAAGGAACGTGTGTGTACAGTGGGTAGGGTGACAGGCGCCAGGAGACCTGCTCTTTTCAGCGTTGTGATCTGATATATATATATATATATATATATATATATATATGCCAGTACTCTGTTACGAAATTGTTACTAAAAACTTTTCGGGCTGACCCTAAGCCAACTTTTAAAGTCCACGGGACTGCTTTTCGCATTGCTTTATAGATGGAGCCCACAAATAGAGACAAATCAGCTAGAGATATCTACGGGGCGCGCACACCTCTCCAGATGTACTCTTACGCCCTTTGCGCTTCGGGTTGCAACTCTACTTGAGTTCGGAATCCTATTGATATTTTCACCGTATGACGTCCCGTTGTGCCTCTAGACTACACTAAATCGACCACGCCATGACGTCTCGTTTACCGCCCATCTGCGGAAGCATTTCTCAAGATAATCGTCGCATTACTTCCCTGAATTCATTTTTGTTGGGCGAAGTTAGAAAATGGCTCTCCGTCACGTTCTTTTACTCAGTATACTGTCAAGACGTGAAAGCATGCATTTGCATTTTTGTGCTTACGTAAACTGGGCATTTTGTATTTCTTATTTTGGGCGAGAGCTTGAGACGTTGGGAATATGCAGTTCGGCCAATAAACACATAATAACAATCGCAACAGAAACAACATTAGCAGAGTTGTTGTTGTTGTTGTTGTCGGAAAGCATAGCGCGCGACAAAAGGGCGCATGGGGTTGACACAATAGTGATTACAGTCGCTTGTAGTACTCGTAGGGGTTGAGCAAGTAGTTATGAGTAATCGTGCTGGTTGAAGTAAAAGTTAGAAGGAACAACAACAACATCAACATCAGCAACAACAACAGCATCAGCAACAACAACAACAACAACAACAACGACAACAACAACAGCAACAACAACATCAAAAACAACGGCAGCAGCAACAACAACAACAACAACAACATCATCATCAATAACAACAACAACACCAGCGAACACAAAGAGACGACCAGTCCACCAGGAAGTACCGGTCATACTGTAGCCAGAGGATATATCGGCGACATCGAAGACCATCTGGTGGTAACTGCCGCTGCTAAGGCCTCTTCGGAAAACGACGCGCTGTCTCATTTGCCTGGAATGGCGACATGATTGATAGGTGGTGGCGGCATGCATAGCGTCCATCTACAGCCGCCGCGTATCTTCCGTGACTACGCATTATTAGGTTTAGGTGCTTCCTTCGGTCATATTTGCAATGAGGTCGCACACGACGAATTGATGTTGTATAGACAGTGACAAACGCCAACCACCACCGTTTTCTTTGTTTAGCCGTTGCGTTCTTCTCTACTTATCGTACAAACACACACACACGCGCGCGCACAAAGCGCGTAAGCACCGTTTCAAACAGTTATCTATCAATTAAAATAATTATTATTAGTAAGTGGAAAGTGCCGATTTCTTTCCTTATTCAACTCGCCGCGTTTAACATGTATATATATATATATATATATATATATATATATATATATATATATATATATACAGACGTGCGATCTATATACATATGCGGACCTGCACACCAGCAGCAATATTTGTTCAGCATAAGGAAAATCGTAACTGCGACGTCCTTGCTCGTTATTATTATTACTTAATTAGTCTTTCTTTCTTACATTTTACGTTTTTACTGTCATCGGTGTCAAATCGTTCCGAGAACAAATGGACAATGACATCGGCAATCTTGCTGTTCTCGGTGCCCTCTTAACTATTTCACGAGCTCTGCGTGTCTTGTGGGCCTGGACTTCTTATGCAGCGTAACGAGTGTAGACCGTTGACCACACCACACGACTTGCGTAAGAACGGCCTACAGATGAAGGCCCTTGTCCTAATATCTTAATACTATGTGGAAGGAGCTAGGGTGCAGTATAGTGCCAAACTAACGAGAAGGCAGGGCTTGAAGTGACCCACAACTGCAGAATCGTGCTGTTCGGATATGGAAATTCAAAAAACCCCTACACCATCGGGAAATAAAAGTGAAACAAATTTCAAATTTTTAAATTTATTTTTTTTAAGTCTTCACGAGCAACAAATGAAGGCACCAATGTTACCACGAGGGCCTCTTAACATGCAAACTGGAGCTTCCGATCGTTCGCTGTACTCTCTCCTTATGCTCAACTGTATACCAGATACGCTTTTCAACTAGAGGCATATGCAGCACAACTTGGTGTCTGGGCCTTACTAAGGACAGAACTTGCTTGGAACGAGGCAACGTTGTTGAGTAGTGTTGTGTAGACCTTCCCCACATAACTGGCATTCATAAAAAGCCGGATCAGATAATGTTGCTCTAGCTGAGACAGTTTGTAGAAGGCAAACTATAAATTGTCTGCTAGCAGTTGCCGAGAGTTCGCATCGAATTCTTAAAAATTGTGCGATTTGTTATACAAATTCGGTCGTGCAGTTAAGAAGCTCCGAAAACATTTCTACATACTAAATATTTCTGTGTACCAGGCAAATTTGCGACGTTGGCCACTGTCTGGTGCTAGGGCTCAAAACCACGCGCTAACTATGACAAGAAAATAGACAGATCAGAGGAGTTTAGTGTTCTGACTGTGACCAGTTCTAGCAAGGATGAGTGCCTGCAAGGTATAGCCTTGAACCTGCAAAGAGGCGCGTAGCCACAAAAAGTGCAACGGAAAGATGCGGTCACGAAATGGAAATGTGGTCGTTATAAAATTGCAACCAAATACATCCGAGCCAGGAGGCAACCACCGACAATCTTGGAACGCTGACATCTCAATACCAACCGGGGTCACCAAGAAAAAGCCGAACAAATTGATTTTATTTGTAAACCTCTAAAAAATATATCTCTTAAAGACATTCCAGATCCGCAGACCAAAGCAACAACAAGATCGGTTGCTCCTCCATCCACATCGTAAACCGACGGCAGCTATGAAGAAGAAGGCCTACAGGACCGCCACACAATTCAGCAGCAACATGTTGACTCTGCCGAGGAGGTGAGCTGAGCGGCAACAAACAAGAACTTGAAACTACAACCAGAACGTGCGGAGCTAAGCGAGTGGATGCAGTGTACTTGTGTGCATTGTCGTTGAGTACGCTTAACGAGATGAATGCAGTTGAACAACAATTGCTGCACAGTTCAATTCAGGTAGCAAGGGACGACATCCATGCAAGCTTGATTGGAGAGGGGCCAAGGGTCTCCGTAATCACATGCAGCAGATTAAGCAGCGCCCACCATCAAACGTTCTACGAGATCCCCCCACACGCTAACTTCCCGTGTGTGGACGAGGAGGAACAGACAACACCCAAGCAAGCTCCAGCATGGCCGCAACGGCAACAACAAGCAAAAGCTGTAGAGTAGTAGAACCACAGGGGAACGTCAAGTACAAGACGAGTGGGGTGACATGTAGCACCAAGTGCACGGGGAAAGCAGCAGAAGTCTATTGAAAAAAGCTACCGCGGCAACAATCACGAGGAGGAGAGCTATGACAGCAGCACTAATGCGAGCACTTTTGTGAATGCTGTTGATCAATGCAATCGTTAGCAAAAGAACAAGTTTTTTTCACAGCATCCGGGAAGACTCCGACGAAGTAACAGAGACGACGGCGACGCAAGGGAACAATAGCAGAGGAAGCTGGCAAAAAATCAACAATAATGAAGTTGTCACAAGGCGTACACTGAGAACAACAACAACGGGAACTGGGAATCCGCAGACGGAGGACAAGGGATCTACCAATATAACAACAACAGCAGGGCTACAGGCAGAGACGGGAAAGCCGAGTTGCAACAATGGCATGTGGTTGAATCACCGTCATCGACATCCAACAACAATGGCATGCGAAGATGCCGTATCGGGATGTATAATGGTGGAGATCGGGGAGTATAAATGGCGGAAGAGGGGGATGGAAGGCGTACGGACGAAAACAAAAAAGATGGGAACTGCTATACAAAATTATGAAAATATTAGCCTGGTTGTACTAGTGATGACTGGGGCACACTTGCTGCAAATAGAAACACCACATGTTACGTCAAGATATATATCTATCTATATATATATATATATATATATATATATATATATATATATATATATATATATATATATATATATAGATAAAAAGGTGTCACAAACTACACTCGGAGGAGCTCGGGTACTAAAAGGGAAATATGGCCAGGTAGAGGTTGTTGAATCAAGCAAAGAAAGCGATGCTATAACAGTTCAAAGAGGCAAAATGTCAGGCCATCTAAAAATAGATCGATACAGCCCCCCCCCCCCAGTATTACAAAACACAAAAAGATATGTTCCATGAAATAATTAAGAAACATGTCAAATAAAGCATAAAAACTATGACAATCGGAGATTCCAATGCGCATATGCCCTACTTTGATGCAGACATCGACGGGGCCGGTTGAGATTTTATAAAAACCTGTGTAGCCCCAAGCAACCTTGATGAATAGGAACCTAAGCATGAAATGCGTGGGAGCATGCATGTATGTAGAGGTAAACAAAAGAGTCGACCATTGACTACGTGCTGGCCAACCAAAAAAATACTTTCTGGGCTGACTCTCAGCCAATATTAACGTCAATAGGAATGCTTTTCGCATTGCTTCATAGACGGACCCCCATAAATATGTGATGATACGATAGTAATAATATAATAATACACAAATTTAGCACCACGCTGTGTCCTGTACTAAACAATAAGCGCATCTGATCAAAAAAAATAGTTAACAAAAAACGGTTGAAAAAGCAAAAAAACAAAAAAAATATATAGGGGACTCCAAGAGCACCCTGTACAACATGCAGGTTATTACTACGTATTGACCAAATTACATACATGCATATATGCAACATGTGTATTGCCTCTCCACATTGAATTGATTGTTTTAGTCTTAATAGCAATAACACTGATACAAGCTAATACAATTGCCCGGATGTCACCTAGCCCACCAGCTGGCCACCAGTAATTTACCACCACCAACGAGCACTCGATGTGCTCAAAATTGGTCGTAAAACAACTAAAGAGTTAGAGTGTCTGACGCGGTTCGGCAGGCGCCACAGGAGGACGCCTGATTATGTCGGCTCAAGTTAGACGGACGGTGCTCTGTTTGAGATATGCCTGCGTGTATGCATCTATCTACGTGCCAATGTTAGAGTACACTACTACTGCTTGCAGACCAAATCTTTGAATCGATTACCCTGATGCATAAAACGATATCTAAAAATCCTCCTTCATACTTATCTTGATCAAAGGGTTCAGAAAAAAAATCAGCAGCAGCAGCAGCAACAACAACGGCATAAAAAGCAAGAATAATCGGCATAATGTATATAGGGAGAGAAAAAACATAATGTCATTACTTTGTCATCACTTGTGTAAACCCTAAAGTCGATCAGTGAGCAATATTTTGGGAATCAAACGCAAAAAAACACTCTTTTCTGAGTATACGAAGAAAGTGCCCAAATTAACCCTCATTGAGTAGATGATAAACCTACTAATTTGAAGTTAATGACAAATTGACAACCTATAAAATATTGATTTATATATATATATATATATATATATATATATATATATATATATATATATATATATAAACATGACAATAGTAATAGCCTTGAGGGTATCTCCTGCTCAGCGCAATGCGTCAGCGTCCCGTAAAGCGGTACGGTGTGCGGCCGGTAGCCGGATGCCTGGCCGCATCCTAAGAAGCTGATGAGAACGTTCATGAGAAGCTGTTGGAATCAATGGGAACGATATTGGTGACCACAAACGTTTACAAAAATACTCGACGTTTTGCTCTCTTGTGCCTCTCTCTCTATGTATATTTCGATCGGGCTGCGCGCACACCGCATACACTTCTGCTCACGTCGATCTTATGATCTGACGTTTGGTCCCACCAGGTGTGCCTGTCAGCCAGGCTCATCTGGTCACCAGTGGCGATACAAACAGACATACCATCAATCCGCCCCTCGCAAGCTCCGAATAAAATGACAGTCCAGGTCGACTTCATGACGCATGGCGCAGGTCATCCCAGTTGCAGAATATCTCTTGTCGTACATGCGAATCATTTTTTTTCATCATCCGTTATATATAGAGAGAGAGAGAAGGATCGAAAGAGAGTGAATTAGAGAGGATCAAGAGAAAGAAACGTGATCTGCTTAGCCAAGAACAGGAATATATTTGGCCAGCTGACCTCGTTTACAGCTGCTTCGCTTCTAATGATATTCAGGGTCACTTTCGTTGGTGGAGTGCCTCGAGTAAACGGGGAAGCTGTAGCGGCCGATTAGTCAGTGCCTTCAGTCGAAACGATCTAAGTATGCGATCCTTCATCAGTTAACCAACTTGCCAAGGACGCTCGAGATGTCGCGACGCAGCAGTAACATCACTAGCGCGTTCAGATTCGCTCATTCAGTCATACAGGTGGTAACAACGTTTTCCGCCTAGCAAACCATGCAACCCAGGCGCCAAAAGCATTATATATATATATATATATATATATATATATATATATATATATATATATATATATATATATGAATACATATGGCTAAATTTTATCTTCTTAATGTAATGAAGTCTTATGGTTCATTTTCGTAATGAATATGGAAACAGACCTAGAGAGAGAGAGAGAGGGAATAGGGCCTGACAAGCTCCATCAGAGTACAACCTGGGCAATAAGCCTTTGTCTACGTATTTGCTCGTCACACAAGACAAGGGCTTCCCTGTTGCTGTGGACGGCTCGGCAGCACGCCACACCCATACGCCAACCCAACCGAGTTCGTCGAACTCTCCAATTGACATTCACTAGCTCTGCTGACTGCCCTACTCACCTGTCTATGAAACTGACTATACACGGCTTAAGGGTGTCGAGATTATGCACGTAGTATGCCATATATATATATATATATATATATATATATATATATATATATAGCATAGCCGATAGCACAATGATATTTTGTCCTTGAGTTCCTGACATGCAAACAGCATTTAACATAATGAGTACCAAGCACTTGGTCAAGCTTTTCCAAAACGCGTAGCATTTTGATGAATTGGCTGTATATATATATATATATATATATATATATATATATCCACAATATTCCAGAAACGCTTCGTGATAAATCTATATATATATATATATATATATATATGTAAATACAGTCAAATTAAATCCACGCTGTTTCGAAAATGATGTTTCATGATAAATTGACTGCAGGGGTAACTCCTCACTCCTAACTAGCATGACACAGATTATTATCTCGATAACACGTGGCGTTTTCTATATTCTACTACCTTACGTTCCTGTCGAAAGTTTCCTGTACAAATGACGGCGCTCGTGGGCCGGAGACCGTCAAAGAACGGACGCAGTTGGACATCGACGATGGACGCTGTTCAGCCGGCGAAAGGCACTCGCAATATGACGCTGATATCTTCATCTCTGCCCGACAATATCTCAATTGGAAGCAACGACTTCTCTGTCTTGCATCAAAAACGATCTGTCCTTTCAGCTTGTTATTTTTCTTCTTGATCTTGTTCTTTTTCCTCTGATTCTTCGTTGTTTAAAATCCAGCAGAGCATAACTAGCCGCAAGTTGGGTTGCGAATGCAAACCGTATAGTAAGTAGAAAGGCAATTTTTTTCAAGAAACAACGAGCGGAAACAGAGTCTCACATGCCTTGTCTCTCAGTTATTGTTCCGTCATTATACGCTTGCCAATGGGGGGGCCGGGGGCGGGGGGCCTTTTTCACCTTGCACGGAAAGGCGAAAGGCCCAACAAATGGGATGGATGGTTTCGTTCATTCGGTGCACAAGTACACTTTCTAGTTTTCTGTACGAGAAAATCGCTGAGCCTGTGTGTATATGTTTCCTGTTCCTTCTTTAAAAAAAACATGAATAGCATTTCTTCAATCATTAATATTTGCATGTACGTTCCATATATATATATATATACATCTATATGCATATATACACATATATATATATATATATATATATATATATATATATATATATATATATATATATATATATGTACATATATGCATATATATATATAACGCAAGCAGGAATGCGCGACCAACGACAAGCCAATGTCGAAACGAGGCCGCATGGCCGGCGATCATCTTTAAGCGGATAGTGACTAACAACGCAACGAATGATGCATTTCTCTTCTCTCCTTTGCCTCTGGTTCTCTCTCTCTCTGTCCCCTTTTTCTCTCTCTCTCTTTCTCTGCCGCTCTCTTCCACGCTTTCCTTCTTCCCTCTAGTTGCTTACGTTACTGCTAAGCCCTCGCGTGTGTGTGTGTGTCTGCACAATGATGGCCCTCTAGTTAGCGGTCGTATTGGTGATGCTGATGGTTATGGTGGTGGTGGTGGTGGTGGTAGTAGTCGTAGTACTCGTAGTGGTGGTCGTAGTGGTTAAATATAGTAAGCTCTCTCTCTCTATCTCTCTCTCTCTTTATCTAACTACGTAGCGCTGTAACTAGGCGCTAGTAAAGGCGACGCTTACCCACCACTAACCTATGGACGCATTCGGTCACCCCTTCACCCCAATTCGTTCGCTACTGCTTGCCCACTCCGAGACCGAACGATAGATAGATACATATATGTAGACAGACAGACTGACAGACAGACAGACACACTCATACACACACACATACAGAGAGAGAGAGAGAGAGAGATAGCCCGGTCGACCTAGTCTAGCGTGCTTGCTGGTTACAACAAGCTTTTGTTTGGCTCGTCGTTGGCCTATCGTTTCTTTGGCCTGCTAACATTGCTAACGATTGTTGATTGAGGTTTGCTTGCCGTTAAGCGAATGCTTGGCTGAATCGCCAGCTACGATGCATATATATATATATATATATATATATATATACATATATATACATATATATATATATATATATATATCCATATATATATATATATATATATATATGTATATATATATACATACATACATACGAACATAGATATCTACATACGCATATACATTCATACACACAATTTCATTTTGTGTTACATCTTGAACGCTTGTTTTCGGCCTATATCGGCAAGTGCTAGGAAAGGTCGTTTTCGCGTCGTGTGTTGCGCCGGGTCGGGTTGTATCCGGTCGGCGACTTCTAGTGTCAGAGGCTGCTCCGGCCATTTCCTTCACTTCGTTTCAGCGGCGGCGGCGACGGCGGCGATCATGATGATGCGCGTTTCTTCGCCTCAACCCCGCCCCCCCCCTTCCATCTCCGCCCTCCACTTTCTCTCGCCGCTGCGTTTCGCGTTCGCACGTGTCGTTTCTACCGAGGGCCGCGGTAAACGCATACAGCAGATCATTCGCGCGCAGTTCCTCACAACGCCGTCGGGCCCGCTCTGATCACTGGCGAGTCATGTCGTCGTCGTTGTCGACGTCGTCGTCGCCGCTGTTGTCAATGCGGCAGCGTCACACATATCGGCAGCGTCCCTAGTGGCGCCGCTGTCGTTGAGTGAGACCAATAGAGTGAAGGAGCGAAATGAGAGAGGGAGAGAGAGAGCGGACATAGGTGGCGAGAGGAGAAGATAGAGAACTATATATATATATATATATATAAATATAGAGAGAGAAAGAAGTTACAAATGTAGAGGATGAGACGAGAGAACGATAAGACTGTAGAACAAATGGTGACCGATAGAGAGAGATAACTAGAGAGCGAGAGAGAGAGAGAGAGAGAGAGAAAGCCAAGGGCAAGAAGCCGAAGGGAGAGGAGACACTGCAACGAAAGGGACGAAAAGGATACGCAGCCACAGCAAGTCAGCAGGCCTGACAACCAACAATGAATAAGCTTGACCAGCGCAACACCGAACAAGCAGAACTGATCGATCAATAGATCTATCGATATATAAAGGGGGGGGGGGAGCGGGGGAACGACGGAGAAGGGTACACACAGTCATCTTTCGGGTGAGCGGGGGAGGCAAAGGCGGCGGGGGAGCGGCGAAAACAAACGCGTACCGTCCGTCTTGACGGCCATTGTCTGCATCAAGGATGAGGAACTACGAAGGATGGTAGCAGTAATAGTACTAGGAAGTTCCCTTTCGATCTTGACTATCTCTTCTGTATATATATATATATATATATAAGGTGGGTTCAAATGAAAAGGTCCGAAAAGGTACGAAGTATATATACACATATATATATATATATATATATATATTAGGTGGGTTCAAATGAAATGGTACGAAATATATATATGTATATATAAGATGGGCTCAAACGAAAAGGTACACAGCGTCGTAACAACCGTTCCGCTTGAAATTTGAAGATGCCGCTTTGGGATAACGTGGCGAAACATTGAGGGAAACACAAATGAATGGAGCGGCCGGCGTGGTCGTGCGCATTACACAGGAAAGAAGCAGGCTGCTGTGTGTCCCGGCCAATGAACGCGGCTGTGCGTGTACATCATGTCATTCCCAATACGAACATAGTAATGCGAATATTGGCAGTGATGGAGGGGGGGGGGGGGGAAACCAGCGTCAAAACAGTGTGCACAAGTGTGCGCGACAGTTTGGGTTACCGGAGGGTATGTGCGTAGTGAGTTCCAAAGAAGCTCAGCGAACCGCAGAACAAACTGCGTAACGGGCTAGCATTGCAACACCTGTTCTGATACTATAAAGATCCCACTTTTTTGGAGCGGATCGCCATTGGTGACAAGAGCTGGTGCCATCACTTTGCGCTAGATAGAAAGCGGGGCAGCATACAATGGAAGCCTGCGTATTCACCTCCCCCTAAACATTTAAAAGGCGCTTCAACTCGGACGTCAAACTCAAGGACACAGTGTCGGACAGGCTCTTGTCAGGGGAACAAGAATTGTGGTAACAGGGAGTTCTTCGGCTGGTGATCCAGGATAGCTGCACTCAGACCTCTGATGATAACTTTTAAAATAACAAGTTCAATTATATACACGGTGTCGTTTTGTAGCTTTTCACCTATATATATATATATATATATATATACCGCACTGTCAGAAGTTCTCTTTCTATGTGAAAATCTGTAGTAGTTGTTGACACTCTCCAACAATAAAATAAACACTTAAATGTTATAAAGTGAGCAGAACAGATGATGATCTGAAGGAACAATTCCGGAACTATAAAGCAGGTGCAGTAGAATATCCCAAGATGGCGGATTCAGCAACTTACGGCAAATCACCACAGCTGTAATCCTTTTTTATCTTAAAAACACCTTTAACATGGTGAATGGCAAAAATATCATAGAAACGCTGAAAAATATCTCTGACGGATGACCTAATCCTGCCTGAGTGAACACAGTCTCGTTGCAAGGGGACAGGAGTACAAGGTTACTGCCCGCAAAGGCTACCAGTAACACCTGTGCGCTGAGAGACTCTGTGGAGGCGGACGGCGTTTGCGGAACACACGGTTTAGCGCTGCGAGCCCCTTTGCACAAGCTGTAAGGCCGTGATGGGCCACCCCACTAGATAGGTTGCATGTTGCCCTCGACGAAAGTATGGAGGCAGACGACAAACATGATCGGCGGCATTTTCATGTTTAGGATAGCCGAACGGACCACTAACCGGGAGAGGCTTGCGTGGCACTCTTAGGAGAGCGGTCGAGACGGCAAGTCGATGGGGGTGGGAGTAGGTTGAAGTGCAGCCACTTGACTCACCACCTGAGGACGGCGTATGCTCTGGCATACGTCCCCCTAGGTGGCCGCATGTAAATCTAGGGGGACTAGTGCGCTAGTCATAGTGGTTATCGTTTACCGGGGTCTTGCCGGTTCGATCCCTGTTGTGGATCAAATGTTCTTTGAGCGATGCTCATTAAGAATAGATGATAAACCATACGGCTGAGAGTAAGCGGCCGCGCTGCCGCAAGGACTGTTGGGCAAGCGCCCTAGATATCTTAACATTTCCGGCCCTCGGTGCATTGAAGATATGCCTCTAGATAAGTTCCAAGCCCGTAGGGGACGGAAGATAGTCTAGAATTAAAAAAACCTCCGTAATGATCTAAACCTACGCAGAACGATAGACGGAGAAGGGCTGAATCAAGGAAAATTTCATAGACTCGCTTCGCAATCAAAAGTATGATTCATGCAAATACGTCTTTTTAGGTAATTTTTTGCTTACAAAATGCACAGGGCTATCGAATCAAAAAACGTTCGTATGAATTGATTATCTAAACAAAAAACTAAACTATAGCCGACAACCCTTGCTGACAACAAAGGATCGCTTCTACTAATACCCGCTGAATGGGGTGGATCTTAACCAATAATTATTTGACTAAGATATATATATATATATATATATATATATGCATAAATACACAAAGTGCTATTGTTACGACAATAAATCCAGTATCCGCGCGAATTTGGGACTAAAACAATATATCCTTATACAGAGGACAATTGCATGGGTGTTGTCGTATAGCATAATTCTGACACAATAAGTCATTAATAATTGGGTATACTGTTTCATATGGCCGTCGAAAACGTGACATTATTTGCTATATACTACATCGTGGTCTGTAAATGTCCGTAAGGAGGCTCTCCGGAGAATGCCGCTTTTTTTAGATAAGATGTGCCCCTATAGAATGCATATTGTCATCTTGTCTGATATGCTGGTGCAGATTGTCTGTATTTGTTCCCATAGGGAAACGGAAGCGCATTCATCAGATTTTACACACAATCACTTAAAAACGATCGGTTTTATAACGGGCTTTGCAGCACAGCTGTGACGCGCCATCCAATCCAAAGTGGATAGCCTGCGCACATGTACTTCATTCCATTGGAGCCCTCCACGGCTAAGTGACCACCAGTGTTATAAGTTTGATCACCGCGCCGCGAGTTTCTCAGGGTGTTTCATAGCTGAGAGTGATTTTTGTTGTTATTGTTGCTACTAAACAACCTCGACGATGATAACGATTTATTTTCCTGCTCCACCGCTATCGCTAATTAAATGCATCTATTTATAGAGCCCGAAAGATTTAACGTCGTCCACGAAACTGCTTTTCTCGGGTATCTCTCTTTCACTCGCCTTCTTTCGCACTCGTTTGCCTTCCGGTTCTCTCTTCACACACTGCCTCGCTTTGCTCATCGAGTAAGATATTTCTGTACGTCATCTGCCTTCCTCCCTCCCTCCTCAGTGTACGCTTACTTAGTAAGTAGTCTTTGTAATACATCCGATAGTATTGCTGTAGTTAGTCTATGATTTGCTGCGGTCACCGCTGTTGCTGCGGTTGTTGTTGTTGTCGTTGCTGTTGTTGATGTTGTTGTTGTCGTTGCTGTTGTTGATGTCGTTGTTGTCGTCGTGTGCAAGAATCTGTCAAGCCGCCAAATAACAGTCGAAACCAGCGGCAACAGCGGGGACTACGGCGACGTCAGAGGTAACAACAACATACGCAGCGGCAGCAACAACAACGTCACTAGCAGCACCCGAGCTGTCCCTTGAAACAGCTGAGTCAACCAATCGACTGACTAGATACATATACCCGGCAAGAAGCATCGCCAGCACCAGCTGCCAACCAAAACCCGTGTCTATAACAATCGACAACACGACAAACGATGTTCGCCAACCAAGAACGACGCCCTACTGCGTCTCCCCACAACTAACTATATATTATGACAGGAACAATAATGACGACAGCAGCAGCAGCGGCAGCGGCAATAGTAACACCAACAACGATAACAACAACCGTCGCTTAAACAACAGCAATAACAACAGCATAAACAACAACAACACCATCCCCCCCGCCGCTTTTTGACCAAATAAAGGTCTTGACACTGACAGAATGACATCAGTGACATCAACGTGAACAGCAAAAACACCTTTAACGGTGCAGGCTTCGTCGTTGTTATCATCAGCACCACCACCATCACCACCACCAGACAAGGACGTACCTCCTTGTAGGTGGGTGCATGACGGTGTCGTTGATGGGGTTGGCTGATGCAACGTGTGCGTATGCGCAGCTATGCACACAATTTCAATCGCCCCTGGCTACCCCCGGGGAATTGTCGATTGCCCCCCCCCCCCCCCAGCTGACGTCGAATTGTGCTTTCATTAAGTAGCGGTTTAGTAGCGGATACGCATACACGTTTCAATGTCCGAGAAAAAAAGGTGAGCCAAACGCTCCCAGCGCAGAACACAGAACCAGTGATGAAAGTACCAATCAGGCAGTCTCGAAAACGTCCATATGAAAGAAAAGCGTGCACGGTTCGGAGGGAAACGTGACCCACAAGACCTGGTTTCCCAGCTGTGCAGCAAGCGCATAAAGCGCTGCTGTTTTAGTGAGCGAGCCACCCACCGCGCGTGGTCAACGCAGGTCCTAAATCGAACCAACGCTTCTCCTCGTTGAACTAACTATATCAAGTCAAATTCAAGTCGGTTGTAAGCTCACTAGCAGAGTGGCTGACGAACTCCAAGAAGTGAAAAGCCTCGCCTCGGATCTGGCCTCGACATGTCCGGGAGAGCAGATGGACAGACAGGGGGTGAGGCCTAAGTGGCGGCATGGTCTAAGGGACTAGTGCGCTAGTCATGGTTGTCATCTACCGGTTCCCGGTTCGATACCTGTTGTTGATCGGATTTTCTTTGAGCGATCCTCATCGAGATTAGATGGATAACCATACCGCTGAGTGTCAGCGGCCATGCTGCCACCAGGACTGTTAGGAAAACCCTAGATATCTTAACATGTCCGGCCCTCGGTACTTTGAAGATACTATACCTCAGGTGGAGGTCGAAGCCCGTAGGGGACGGAGGATAGTCTGGAATTAAAAACAACCTCCTTAAAAAATGTTTAATTCTAGGGGTAAGGCCTAAGACGAAACTGTAACGTAATGCGTAACTAAACGCTGGCCGCCAGAAATGCTCGCAGGTAGTGCTACCCCGATTCAGCAAGAAAGACTCGAAGCGTTCGACGAGCAGTTCAAAGTCAGCTCTACAAGAGCACTGGAAGCTCCACCCACTCCGCGTTTAGTTAGCGCGCAATTGTCGATCTTATCGGATCAAACTGTTCAACTCGTAATTAGAGCCTAGTACGCGTGCATACATGGCGACCAGAACGGTCAAAACTACAACAACCACCTCGTTACCTACCGCCTTGTTACCTTGTCACGGTAACAGCAGCAGCAGCAGCAACGACGACAAATACTCATGTCGTTGTTGTTGCCTTCACTTTCGCTGCTTGCGTTCTCGCAGCGCTAACAACAGCAACAACAATAACAACATTAACAACAACAATAATAGTGGCGGAACGATCGTAGTGGTGGTAAACGCAAAGCCGATAGCAATAGCAGCAACAACACCAACAACACCAACAACAACAACAACAGCAACGCGGGCGGCCAGCGGCAACAAGAACGCAACAACTTCTTTATGCGAGCACAACATCTCTACACGCACGGCCGCTTGATGGTCACCCCCCTTATCTCTGTGAACTGGTTAACTGGTTTTCCTCTCCATATCTCTCACCGACCTATGACCTTCTCTCTCTTTCTCCTCTTCATCTTTGTATCTCTCTCTCTCTCTCTATATATATATATATATACATATATACAACGTTATCTATCTAGCCCGTCTCAATCCTTCCGTCTAACCACCTTTTTTTTCTAGTGGCCTACTGTTTTCCGGGCCGCTGGTTTACCAACACCAGCTCAACGGTCCCGGCCAGTTGGTCAGGCGGCATCGAGCAAATCGTGCGTCTCCTTCGTCCTCCCGTAGCGCTTTCCTTATCGCCATCGACTCACCACCACCGGCATCATCATCATCATCATCACCATCATCATCATTATCCTCATCATCGCCATCATCATCATCATCACAATCATCATCAACAACAACAACATCACCGCCGTCCTCCCCTATCAGCGGCGGCGGCTGCGGCTGCGGCGACAGCGGCTAGCCCGATTCACCTTGACACATTCTTGGCCGCAACAGGCGCCATTTTGGTCATTGTAACTCAGCGGCAAAGCGTCGAGAAGCCAAAAAAAAAGCGAGAACGATAAAGAAGTGGAGATAGAGGAAAAAGAGGAGGATGAAGCGGATGATCATGATCAAAAAGGAAATAGGAAGAAAAAAAGTTCTGTATATTACTTTATATATATATATATATATATATATATATATATACGTATATATATATATATATATATATATATATATATATATATATTTGCGGTCACATACACACGCTATGTTTTTTTTCGTTTACAGTCTCAATCAAGAACCAATCGTTCCCTCTCTCCAGCGAGATTGGCATAGATCATCACAGTGTACGCAAAACAATGTACAACAACGCGGTGTTTTCTTTGTCGTCGCGACGTGACAACAACAACAACAACAACAACGACGACAAAAATGACTTCTAATGAACAGTGGAAAATTGTGTGTTTCCCCCACAGTTAGTGTAAACAATGCCGACGATATGGCGGTTGCACTCAAGCAGAAACAGGGCTTCATTTGAAGGCGTCTAGGGAATTCAAGTGACCGGTCGACTGAGCAGAGTCAATCACCACTCGGGTGGATCATAGAATAGGCAACCCAACCTATATTTAGTAGGGGTCATTGAAGACGCAACAAACAGTGGACCTCCGCGCATTGTGCATCATATCGGAGTCAAACGCACAAGTCCCCCGTGTGACATCAGAATTGAAGCACATCTTTACGCCTTTGATTTGATACGTTTCGTGTACCCAACCCCCCACCCTTCCCAAATGACAGCATTCTCTTTCCCACACAAGACAAACTCGCTCTCTCAATCAAACAACAAACCGGTTATGCCCCAGTAAACTTGGCTGCCATATGCGACAGACCGAGACTCGGGATTGGCTCATCTGATGATTATCCTAAGTATAAGAATACGCTGAGCCGACCGTAGAAACAATAGGCCCCACCGAACAGATTGGAACAGGCAGCTCGGCTGTAAACCGAGTATGACCATATCGCTCATCAACGGGTCGTCCCTCCCTCATATATATATATATATATATATATATATATATATATATATATATATATATACATATATATATATACATATATATATATATATATATATATATATATATATGGGACGACCCACTGGTGAGATAAATGCGTGCCTGTGCGGGCGGATATAAAGATTTAAACCAAAAGAGGAAGAGAACGAAACGGTACAAATTACACACTTACAGTTGTGAGTGCTGTGAGGTGGCGAGGGGGGGATATGGCGAGGGCAATCTTCAGCAGATCCGGCTAGCGTGAGCGGCGTTGTCGATGACAGGGTCATTTCGGGCGAAGCCGGCTTCGAACTCGTTGCCGGCGTTGGCGGGCCAGGAGTGCTGCTGCAGCTGCGTCCGCCATTCGGCGTTCCAGGACTGTTCGTACTTACACTTGAAGCCACCATTGTGCTGCTCTGCAGTATTTGCTGTATCTGCTGGTGCTGCTGTAGTTGTTCGGTCTGAAGTTCAGGGCTAGCGCGTGTCAGGCCTAGAGCCTCATCCTGAGCTTGCGCTCGGCGGAGCGCCACCTAGAGTAATGAACGCGTGGAGAGTAGAGGTTCATGTTAGGGAAAGATATGCAAAACATGGATCAGCGAGCCCCGTTTCTTGTTGTTGTTGTTGATGTTATGTTCTTGTGTGATGATGTTATGTTTATGTTCTTCTCTGCTTTCTGTCCAACATGTAGCATTCCCCGGCGCTTGTCCTATAGAATCTTTCTCAAGGACCACACAGTTGCTTTTTTTTCTATTTGTAGAACACTCACGCGCAAGTAGGGCGTACCTTTAAGCCGTTTCACTGATTTTAATGACTTTAGTTACTAATAGCTAACTAACGGACTTGTACTGAGAAGCTCTTATACTAACAAATTCAGCCTAAGTTTGCCTGCCCTATTGCTCTGATATGGGAGGTGCTTAGAGGTTTTCTGTTAGCTACAGCAAGTCTCGCAACAGTCTCGAAAGGAACGACGGGGTACTTGTTCCACAAGAACTGAAATTAATATATATATATATATATATATATATATATACTCTAAGCCCAGCTTGACGCAGCACATTTGAAATGCTTGACTCTTGTGACAAGTCAACATCGCAATTTCCGTTGTTAGTGAATATTCTGCATACGGTGCAGAACGGTGGTGTAATCCCAGTGTTACTATGCCAACTCTGGCAGCCAACGTGGAACTAGACGGAATTTTATCGCCTCCGCAAGCTTCCCCATGGGAACTTGACGGGCTTCGTGGGAACACATTTCCGCGGAGAGACAGATCACTTATTGTCAGCTTGCTCCGACCTACGTCTTCTACGGCCACTGAGGCGTAACTCTCTGAAAACAACCTATGTGCGCTCAATGCACATATGAGGATAAATCCGTATAGGAAAGAATAGAGTAGATAGAGAGAGAGAGAGAGAGATCAGAAGAAAAGTGAAACAATGAAGTTAGGTATCTCGTGCCGTCGGATTTATTCGTTTGTTAGAGATAACTGCCATTTATGCCAATCAGAGGGTTCAGCAAGTCGTTAAGCCAATAAGAAAGCAAGTCCCTTTGGCAGAAATGCTACCCCAACATTGCGCCGAGGTTGCAGAGGTTTGTGTCTAGGAGCAGATCCCGTGTGTGCGTTCTATCTGTCCGCTGCATAGAACGGTCGGACATCGTCCTCACTATGCCTAGTTGATCTATACTGCAATATAAGAGCTTCATCATCATCATCTACCCGGGCGATGGAGTCGGTGCTCGAAAATGACGACAGCCAATCAGATAGACTTACATAATGTTTGAATATAAATGAACTATAATGTATTTTCATGTTTAATATGTTTAATGTAATACATTATTTGACGTGTTTTTATAATCCAGACAGAGCTCGACCCAAACTCGATGGCCAAGCTAAGACCACCCCCTAGAGTCCCCCCCCGGCTGGATTTGGTCCGCTCGTCTTTTGCGCTCACCTGTTTGGCCATGATGTCTCTTCGTTGAGTGATCAGCGTACAGTTGACACACTTGCAGTCTTTGTAAGGACAGAAGCGTTTGTGGCCGCGCAACGGTACCTCTTGTCGGTGATTTCGGCATACTGCAGCAAACGCCAATCACATACCATGCCAGCAACAACAACAACAACAACACGCAACAAAAACGAATCGAACAGATCAGTGACGACACTTCATGCGATCGCGCGGAGTTCATTGTTTCGACATTCACCCGACAGAGAGAACGATTGGGAATCGCCCCACAAAACAGACCGGCCAACAGCAGCAATAGCAACAACAATAACAACAACAGCAACGACGACAGCAACAACAACAACGACAATAACAGCAGCAACAACAACAACAACAAAGGAACTGATACTGCTAGTTTTACTACTACAGCACAAACAGCTAGATAACGCTCGTTCTACATCGGCCCATTCATCAGTCAATCTATCAATCAATATGATACCACAATTTAGGTGTTCTCTATGTCGCTTATAGTAGATCTGGCGGCGGTCGGCGTCGAACGTCAAACATCTAGCACTCTCGACAACGCTTTACCCTCTGCCAAAGGGGACAATAGCTCGGCGACACTGCGCCTCGAGTGCAAGATCAAAAATATATATATATGTATATATATATATATATATATATACGTGCACGCAAGTAGACTTAGCTACGAGTATATGTATACAACTCGAAAACGCGGTTATTCACTTGTAAATGAGGCGGTGGGAGGGGGGGGGGTAGGATCTATATATAAGTATACTCTCACAGGGCCAATGGTGGCGTGAAAATGTGCACGATACATATACCGAGAGAAAACGGACGAATAGAACTGAGTAGATGATGCATTGGCACATGTACCCAATTCTGATATTTACTACGCATAGCTCACTATGCGTCTTATGCATATATATATATATATAAATGCGAGCGCTTTTATTGATACATTATACAAACGTTGGTCTACAAGGATACATTATAAACTCAATATATAACGCTTATATATAAATGTGAAAGATTTTATTGACACATTATACAAACGTCGGTCTACAAGGATACATGATTAACTCTATATATATATATCATATATATATATATATATATATATATATATATATATATATCACGTTCGCTAGGGGACAATTGTTAACCCCGTTACGAGTTAAATAAAATAGCATTCTATATATATATGTATATATATACACCAAAAACACGTGCGCGATGGTGGCATGTGGTATGCGCAACCTCTATCAAGTAGGATTGCAGGCTATACTCATACATCTCTTTCTTTCGTGTATTGCCTAGCCGGTAGCGATACGCTAGACCGATAAACTCGCCGCCGGCGACGACCACGACCACAATCATCACCTGTTGAGACGATTAGATGCTGACGCGCAGTCGTAGTTTTATACGAGATACTATGTGTACGAGTAAGCGGCGTTACGCATGCGTGGCCGTTGTCGGCAAATTATAACGGGCCGGCCCCGTCACAACTAGAATTGCTGCGTCCAGCAACTAGACCTCAAATGGCTTGCTGACGCTTCGCGCCGCTCTGTCTTACGTTCATGTGGCTCATTGATCGAGCGATGAAGGCGGGAAGGCGAAAATTCAGGGGTGACTTATTTCATGCGTCTCGTCTCTAAGTAGGGGACTGTTCGGCACAACAAACAGAGAGTGAAGAGCGGGAATAACGCTCCCATCTTAAAGTTCAGGGCCCGCCGCAAAATGGTCTAGAACGAGTCGTGGATAGTAGTGTCTGGGTTCGACTTAGGCATGGGTCAAAGTGGGAACGGAAGTAGCACAGGAGGTGGTGCAAAAAACCAAGCACGAAAGTTGTAAACAAAACGGCAACCCGTTTTTTCGAAGCCAACGCGGCCGAACAAAACGCAACTTTGATTTGCCCGGGCTGGGACAAAGTGCGCCTAAATGGGTAGGGGAACCCATGAGCGACCCCGGCCAAATGAGTTGATAGGGCACTTGCCACTTTTCCTGATGGCCCACAACACTGTTCTAAGGAGGTCTGGGCCATCTGAAAGTGGATGAGAGAGAATATGGGTCTCGGCGGCGCAACATTCTCGAGAGGGAAAATTATATTCCCTGCTCGTAGCGGTAGTGCGTGCCTGCATTTAACCCTCCTTCACAAAGAAAGACATATGAAGCGGGTACGTGCAGAGCGGCCCTTGCTCCTGGGAACGTTTTTTTTCGATCGTATTCAAATTAAGCTACTAGGCTGGCCATTCTAACTAGAAGTACGTTTATTACTTGCTAATATTACGCTCGGTAAGATAAGATTATCGTGATGCTGCTGCTGCTAACAATCGTGCTGATGATGATGATGATGATGATGCAGAGAATAATGATGAATATTCAATAACCATTATGATTCTCCATGCATTACTCGACTCACCGGCGCATTTCGGCTGACGACTCTTTGCCTTGCCCGACTCCATGGCCTCTCGCTGCACTCGCTGGGCGACCAGGAGAGCCTTGCTCGCAATCTCGGGATTCGGGATCACCGTCGGTGCCGTGGTGCCCGGGGCGCCCAGCTGGCCATACTGCAGGACCTCACCAGGGGGGGATCCTGAAAGGGCGTTACCCGTAATGTTGTTAGCCGCCGCCGCCGCCGCCCCCGATGAGATTGTATTTGTTGCTGTCGTCGTCGATGATGATGTTGTTGTTGTTGTTGTCGTCGATGGTGTTGTTGTTGTTGCTATTGCTGCTGCCGCTGCTGCTGCTGACGTCGTCGGGGCCGTGGTCGTCATTGGGGGCGTTGTTGTTGTTGGTGGTGGTGGTATTGGTGGCGGCGGTGTCGCCGCTGTCCTGGTTGTTGTCCTCGAACTGGATGTCGTTGTGGGTATCGTCGTCGTCGTCGTCGTCGTCGCCGTCGTCGGCGTTGAAGCCGCTGAAGTCGTTGAGGCTTGAGTCGGCATCAAAGTCGTCGTCCTACTCGTTGAAGTCGTTGTGGTATGCTGCTGCTGCTGTTGCTGCTGATGGTGGCCGGTACTGAGGTTACCGGCAGCAACAGCAGCAGCTGCAGCGGCGGCAGCAGCTGCAGCTGCTCGAGTTTTACCACTACCGTTGCTGCTGCTGCTGCTGATCGATTGGTAAGCGCCGCTCACGTTGGCTTCCGCCTGATTGAGGTCGTTGTCATTCATGTTAGCACCACTCGCGGCCCCATTGTTGCCACCACCACCGTTCATACCGCGACGCCTCGGGTGATGATGGCTGGGGTGGTGATCGTGATGACGGGCCAAACCATCCTTCAAGCTACCGAGCTGAACAGCAGCTGCCGCCGAAACCGCTCTGCCTTTTGCTTCTTTGATTGGCAGATGCGTGTTGTGTTGCTGTTGATGTTGAGGCTGTTGTTGTTGAGGCTGTTGTTGAGGCTGTTGTTGAGGCTGTTGTTGCTGCTGCTGCTGCTGCTGTTGCTGATGGTGTTGCAGTACACAGGCAGACTCGCAGAAACCCTTGGGGTCCTCCTGTTCGGTTTTCAATCTCTTGGCGGTCCCGCTAGCAGTCCCGGTGGCATCTCCCCCTTCTCCTCCTCCTCCTCCTCCTCCTTTAGAAATGAGCAGCATCCCATTTCTGCTGGTCGTCCTGTTTGTTGTCGTTGTTGTTGCTGTTGTTGTGGTGCTGCTGCTGCTGCTGGTTGCGGTCGTGCTTGTTGACACCGCTACATTGCTGCTGGCAAAAACAGCGGCTGAATTGATTTTGTTGTTGTTAGTGCAGATGCCGTTGTTGTTGTTGTTGCTGTTGCTAATGTTGCTGCTGCTGCTACTACAGCGGTTAATAGCGTTGCCTTCTTGCTCTCTGGCCAGCTGCATGCGTTTAAAAAAATACGGCTTCATCTCGGTGTGCGCTTTCTTCAGCGGCGGGAAGTCGCTCAATAGCACGCCCTTGGAGGACGAGAGACGATTCGCAAAAGCGCTCTTCACGCGACTAATCTCGGACGTTAGCGGATTTCTCAGCGACTGACGCCTCTGGTCAACGCTGCCCATGCTTCTAATGAAAAACCACGAACTGGCCTGAAACGCAGACAACAAATGCCGACAGTCAGACACGTATACAGACACACACAGAGGGGCGTACGTCTGTCTATCTATCTAAACAGCAGTTGAGTTGTTTTGTTTTCCTATTTAATCGATTTATCTCTTATTGCCTGTTACGTCAGCTATAGAGAGAGACAGCCGATCAACTTGAAACGCCTGCTTTTCTGAATCTCTCGGCGTCGTGCAAAGATCGTGCGCGCTGTGTCGACCCATAACGTAAGTGGTCTTGTAGTGTTGACCACTCTTGGTACTAACTGCGTATTGCACGCGGCAAATCGTCTGTGCTCCAACATCCTTGCAGAACGTGCAAGCATTACGCCCACTTACCAAGCTTGTATTTACCAGAGGGTTATCAGGAAATGATCATGAGTATTGAACAAATTTCTTACAATCGTTCCTTCATTTGCTTAAAGCTTACAAAAGGACGGAAGGGCGCGGGGGACTTGTCTGCACCTTATGATAACCAACGGTCCAACGGTAAATCGATACTGTGTATAGAGACAGATAATGTCGTTATGTATCCGACATCCGCGATCGTTCCTTACGCAAATGCACTGCTGCCCTTGAAGGCACAAAACGTTACTACCCCCCTCTCCCCTGTCCCACCCTCCCTCTCGTTCGGATTCACTTAATTCTTAACACCGCAATAAGGCAATCTCCTCGTAACGTTGCTGCAACTGTAATGGAAAATGCTGCTCTCCGCTGCTTGCAGTGGGTCACCGTGTGTTATCGAGCGCGGCGTATGGGCGAGAGTTGTCCACATGCCGGCCTGAATTGACCAGGACAGTCTGTTTAGAAATAGTCGTGACGCAGCGGAGTCTATTACGCCTGGAGTCGCCCGCTGCCAAGAGTAACGACGAACTTCTAGAGTTGGTATATATATATATATATATATATATATATGTATTTGTAGTATTTCTTTACGGTGTGACAACTGATTTGAAACGATGAAGTAGGCTTAGATGCCTGTGGCATGCACCCATAGTCATCACTGCGTTCGCGTCACTGAGCTTATGTGAGCTTTTTCCAGCAGAGGACTGAATGTAGCAATGACAACCACGTTCAACGGAATCAACCAACAACAAGGCCGGGGCTTGAACTTGCAATAGACGGTCTGTTGATAATGGTTGCCATGGTAACGCCCGTGGTTCGAATGATGTGCATCATTACCCGCCTAAGCCATTGCCGTTACTACTCATTACAATTTTGCCATTGCGTTGTGTGCAACGCTATGTGTTTCTCTAAACCAGTGTTAGCGTCATTACTGGTTACTGTGTATTTCTATTTTGCTGGCAATCACGTCGGCTGGTACGGCTACGTGCGACACGTGACATTTGGTTGCCGTCGATTACAGATATCAGCGTACATATACAAATGCACATGAATCGACTTAAGTTGAGAAGAAACTTTAGCGAGGGGCGAAGCCAGCAACATTTTTCTGGCGACATCAATATCAACACCAACAACAACAACAACGTTCCCACCATTCAGTCTTCCAAAAAAAAGTAGGACATAAAGAAATCAATAACGTGTCCAACATAGCAGCACTTACAAAACTGAATCGTAATGTCGTAATTTTCACGTCAATCGTGCGAGACCTTCTTTTCTAGCACCACGTACGCAAGTGCGAATTGCGTGTACCTGTATTTGAATCTCGGAAAGGAACAGAGCAAAACTTGGCCGACAGCAACATGACTTAGTGGCAAAGCCTTTGCCTTGCACTCGGCAGGCTTGGGTTGTTCGAGACCCAGACCGGCCACTCTAAAATTGGTTTGCATCGTTTCCAATTTAGACAAGGTTAATGCCGAAACGGATAAAAAAAAACTCAGCCATGACATGGAAGGAACCGTACATGGGCATTATCCTTACAAAAAAAAAACTTTAAATAAAATATAAAAACTTGGCTGAGATATTGCCAAGTTTTTCAGATTTTTTTTTACCACAGACACATATATATCTTTCTTTTTTTTAATATTTCTTCGTAAGGCTAATGCCCGTGTACGGTTTTTTCATCTGAGGCTATTGTTAAGGAATCGAAAGGGCTAGAAAGCGTAACGTTTTTCTGGGCGAGGCGCCAAACCAAATCAGCCAACGGAGAGACAAAGGGCCGGCCACCCAACAACTGTGTATTGCGGACTCTGAAAAGTTAGCGGGCTGTACTCAGAGCGAGCTCATGGGCTGGGGTGGCCATTGGCGCTTGAATGGGTAGAGGTCGGAGAGAACAGCAAGAGATATACATATATATATATATATATATATATATATATATAGAGCGAGAGAGAGAGAGAGAGAGAGAGAGGAGGGACGCGATTGCGAGAGAGCGCGAGGGAGGCGACGAACGCAAGAGTGAGTTCACGGAACGGAAGAGACCAAAGAGTTCGCTCGGCCAAAGACTCGGTCAGCGGTGGCGGGGTGGCCTGAGGTCGTTCAACCAGACCGACCAGGCGTACATAGCGTAGCAGTAACGCGTAATCATTGCTTGAAGCCTCTGAATAGCCGGGAACAACAAACACGCCGATAACAGCGATGCCGACGACAACGACCACGACGATGACGACGACGATTACAGCAGCAGCAGCCGTTTAAAGTTTAGCTTAGTCAGCGAACGAAATTGTCGTTCACGTCCGCCGCCGCTTGCGTCAACGTCAGAGGATTGCCACTACCACCACCACCACCACCTTTATCCTCAACATACCATACTAAATCAAGCATCACCATTATAGTACGATCGGAATAGATCAATATAATTGCCATCATCATCATCATGGTCATCATAGATCAGCATCATCATCATCATCATCACCACCATCGTAATAGATCAACATAATTGCTTCCATCATCATCATCATCATCATCATGGATCAGCATCATCATCACCGTCGTCGTCGTCCTCACTCTAGCAGACGTATAGAGAGTATCGTCATCTGCATATGCATATTACATTGCCGCAGAGAGATGATTACAATCATTAGCAAACATCATCATCATCATCATCATCATCATTATTATTATTATTATTATAAAGGTAACAATTGGACATGTTAAACGATGTTACAGTTGAGAGGTCTGAACGTATTATTGCAAAGTTTTTTAAATAATTAGTTCACTCCATGGCGCCTAAAATAGATGCCGCGTTTCCTCTGCAAACGGTCAAGGACAATGCTTGCCTCAAGAATTGACCCTCTCTTCGGTCGTTCGTAACTTCCTGAATTCGCTTACTCAAATCTTTGAGAAATGCATTCGGTTCCCTTGCTGATTGGTCCTAGTGTCTCCATGGCAATAGGCACAAAAATATATCTTGTTTCCAGTCCAGCATATTTAAACCGTTTTCTGGCGTCTGCGTGCTGTATTATTATTATTATTATTATTATTATCATAACTATCATCATCATCATCATCGTCGTCATCATTATGGCCACCGTTATGTTTGTTTGTTTGTGGTTGGTTGGTTGGGGTTTTTTGTTGTTGTTGTTGTTGTTTTTTTTCCTTATTATCGTAGCACATCCGCCGTACGGACGACGGTAAAACAGCGCCACGTGCCGCTGTTGCGTTTTGCCGGTAATGATTTTCGGGCCGTCTGATAGCGGTTACAACAGCAGCGGGCAGACGGCGGTTAGAGCAGGGCTCGGTTACAATGTTTGTCACGAACGAATGAATGGCTGGCTGGCTGGCTGGGTAAAGCGAGACGGACGGACAGAGTACGGACAGACTAGTAGACTAGTACGGACAAACAAACAACGACGTTGCTGGCCGCCAGCATCCGGCGGCAGCATATCATGCACGAGCGAAACCACCAAGTTAGTGGCAACCCACGGCAGACCGAGCAGACGACATCTTTGATCATGGCCAAGGTCACCCTTTCACCCCTCGATCGATAGCTGGGTGATGGCTGGCTGGCTGGCAAACCCGCCGACGAATACGACGCTAACAACAACAACAACAACAACAAGTTACAACAACAACAACAGCATCGTCGACGAGAGCAGCAACAACAACAAGAACAGCACCAGTAACAGTAACAGCAACAACAACAACAACAACAACAACAACAACAAAACAACAACAACAACCAACAACAACAATGACAACAGCAACAAGAAACAGTAACAAAAACCGACGACAACAACAGGCAAATCAAAGCTAAATGAATTACGAGTAGTAGTAGTAGTAGTAGTAGTAGGTATTATAAACACTCGGCCATGCGCACGTGCGTCTTCGAGAGCTGGCCGTTCCGGGAAAGCTGAAGGACGCTGAGAATAACGGACGGAAGCGTGTTGCCGAAAGCAGACGGAGGAAATGCATGTAGGATAAATCGAAAGTGTGCATATGTGTGTGTGTGTGTGAGAGAGAGAGAGAGAGAGAGAGACAATGAGAAAGGTAGGGATTGTAGAGAAACGACGGAGAAATCACAATGTATCTGGCACAATGTTGACCCCAGAGCGATCAGTGATCACCAGATTCGACAACGCGAAAGGCTGTAAAGTTCGTAACGAAATACGCTTTAGTGGGACCGACACGTGGGCGGAAACACTAACACAGTTTTAAGTTTTAACAACAACAACAACAACAACAACCACGGCAACGCTATGAATCGTGAGCGCGCAAACGATTATATATATATATATATATATATATATATAGTCTGTACCGTTTAAATTGGCGCGCTTTGCGATTCGAATCCTCGTCGCATCAGGAGTGCGCAGACCGATAAGCAGCAGATAGTAATTGCTCGACTTACAGTCCAACTCCACATTTTTGAGAATCCATTCATATCGATTAGCAATTCAGCGCGTAATTTAACATTGCCATAATGACTACGCAAAGGCTTATTCACGAAGATCTCAGTTACAATTCCGACGACATACAAATCAGACTAATAGACTCAATAGACTTACACGACGCCTTTTACTCCGCTCTCCTTTCTCCGCACGAAGCCGTGAGCCGCCATAGAGAATCATTGAGCCATGCTAATTATAACTAGGATACTTATAATTAGCATGACCATAGCGTCTATTATAACTAGAGCCATGCTAGGCCTCGCTCACCGCGACTAATAATGGAGCGTTCCAAAAATATAGATATGCACTTATTGACACGGGCTTGTATGCGGCGCCTACACCCCGGATTTAAAGAGTAAGTGGAGGCTAAATGAGCAAAAAAGTTCGCCAAGAGTGCCTTATATTCTAGAAGTAGGCGAGAGAGAAGAGAGTGTCCGCAAAGTTTACAACAAACAACTCGACCAGAACCGGCAACAGGATTGACTTGTCGATCGATAAGGCACGAATGCGCAGACCGTTTCACCAGCCGTCAAGACGTGACCCTAGCAACCATTAAAAAACAACACCAATACAACCTAAAACTGCCTGCCCGCGTCGCACTGCAAAGTGACGATTGCTGCAACAGCAGCAGCAGCAGCAGACCCTGTAGAGTGAAGACCATTCTAGTAGTAGGGGTTGAGACCATTCTTGACAGAAAGGACCACTCTCAGGACAGAGCGACACTGTTCGAGAGTTCCGCAAAGCAACCGGCAAGAGGAGACAGACCTACAGACCTTTAGATAGATCGCTAGATAGATTGACAGATCAAATGAAAGCCTACTAGTGAACGCGTGCTCACTGAGCTAAATCGACAACTTTGTCATCTTTATCGTGACCCACACACGCACACAGACACACACAGGTGTTCTGAATGAGCGCGTGAGGCTCACTGCGTGGAAATCGCGTACTGCTGTATCTACTGTTGTTGGTGTCAGTGCCGTAGTAGAAGTAGTAGTAGTAGAAGTAGTAGTAATCGTATTAAAAGTAATAGTATTAAAAGTAGAAGTAGTGGAATGGCATTTGTAGCAAATGCATGCCATGGACCAGGCAACTAGCCAAGCAGTACCTTATGATGTGGTACTTCCTCTATGGTGCGCCAACTATGGAGGGAGGGCGCGGCGTTGACTGTCGCCAGTAGAAGAAGATTCGCTCGTCGAAAGCGAGCTTTGTCGTCGTCATCGTCCGCGTCGTCAGCGTCGTCAGCGTCACACGCGTGGTTGGTGTTACGCGTATGAACAGTAGCTGTACCGCCGGATGTAGCAGTTGGCGCAGATGGCAAGAGGAAAATAACAATTTGTGTACACTGTATCACAGTGAGAAAGGGTAGCCACAATGGGTACGACCACCACCACCACCAACGTCACCGCCGTCACCGCTACTACTACGACGACTACAAAAACGACTCCGCATAGACCGACGACAACGACGCCGTTGAGCAAAAAAAGAACAACAACAGAAGCAGCAACAACAACAACAACAACAAAAACAACAGCAACAACAACAACGCCAACAACAACAACAAGAGAAACATTCATTACAAAGGGGACCGGCCGTAATCTCCGTCGTGACGTCGCCGCCGGGCCCGCCACTAACCATAACCACCACCACCGCCGCCGCCGCTAGTAGTGAGTGGAGACCGTTTCTCTATGCCCTTTAACAGCAGACGAGAAGCATGAGCTGTGTGGGGTGGGGTGCTGTGGAGAGGAAGAGGAGGCGGAAGAGCGGCGTAGTAGGTCGTAGCGGTGGGGGTGTGGTAGTTTGCGGGAGAAGCGGGGGGAGATCATGTAACTACGACCAACCGAGCGTTTTGTGCGTTTTTCGGTGATGGCTCTCGGGCTGTCTCTAACCAGAAGCCAGCGATTGCTTGCTTGCTTGCTTGAAGCGAGCCGACCCCAAAAAGGCCACTTAGACTTGTTACCCTCACCGCGCGCTCGTACACGACGTGTACAGGCGCCACCGAACGAGCGTCGAGCAACGCCCCTTCCTCTCCTCTCTCGATCTCGGGGCGGAGGCGAGGGTCAGCTTGAATCTAAGAGAAATGCTTGACCTGTTTTGTTTTGCCCCCATTGTGAGTCGTCGTCGTCGTCGTCGTCGTCGTCGTCGTCGTCGTTGTTGTTGTTGTTGTTGTTGTTGTTGTTGTTGTTGTTGTTGTTGTTCTTGTTGTTGTTACTGTTGTTATTGTTGTTACTGTTGTTATTGTTGTTACTGTTGTTATTGTTGTTACTGTTGTTACTGTTGTTGTTATCGTTGTTGTTGTTGTTGCTGCCCTCTCGACACGAGAAGGGCTTCCCGTTTGTACGCCGCAGAATTGCATCAGCACCAGCAGCAGCAGTATCAACTACAGCAACAGCGGCGGTAGCATAAGCAGCAGCAGCAACAGCTACAGGAGCAGTCAGTGCCGCAAATACACAACCGCTGGTCGAACTATCACTAACTAACTAATACTACAACTAGTTGTACTTCTACATCTAGTAGTTATCTGCTGCGACGATGACTGGTATATTGCGGTTAGCACGACGAGTGGTGGTGGTGACAACGACGGCGATGACGATGACGACGACGACGACGACGGTTAACTAACTAACATCACCTTGGCCATCACTATCGACATTGCCGTTGGCAAAACGCGCCGTCCGCGACCTTGAAGGCTGGCGGCGTAATCACGGACGTGGTAGCCGTCATTGTCGTTGCTGTTGTTGTTGTTGTTGTTGTTGCGCCTGTCGTTGCAGTTGTCGCTGTTGTGGTTGTTAGTATTATCGTTGTTGTCATTGTTGTTGTTATTGTTGTTGTTGTTGTTGTTGTCATTGTCATTGCTGTTGTTGTTGTTGCTGCTGTCGTCAGATGGGCACGTGCGTGCGTTTGTGTGCCACTACTCGCAAGATTGCTCGAAAGGCAACATAAAGACAACGAAGCAGGTAGATGCTAACGTAACGGGGGGGAGAGTGGGAGAGAAAGAGCACAGTAGAGAGAGAAAGAGAGAACAGAATAAACGAGGCGGCAGCGAGCGGGTCTGGCACCAACATAGTGCGCTAAAAGAATCAACCACCGAAACGGCATAGAAAAGCTGTAAGAGCAGTTATGCAACAACAACAACAACAACGACGGCGGTGACACCAACAACCACAACGGCAACAACAGCAACAGAGACGACGACAACAACAACAACAACAACAACCATAACAACAACAACAACAATAGCAACAACAACGGCAAAAACCACCCAAGCTACTACGTAAGCTGACGAGGCTCGACCTTGGCCGCCGCCGCTGCTTAAGACGACGACGACGTTACAACCAAGGCCGATAACGACGTACTCATTCGCATGCAGGCGTGTACGGAGAGCACGATACACGGATCTTTGTACCACAGCGCCCACAGATAGACGTAACACCTCCCACCCATTTCCCCACCTCTCGCCCCCCCTCCAAACACCTATACTTACGCACAGAGAAACACAGAGACCACGCGTGCCGCTGCTGCTGCTGCTTTTGATTGCCACTGTTTCTGCCAACGCTGCCTTGACACTTCAATTCACTCAGCAAACAGAAAGAAAAGCACAAGTAAAAAACCTCGTTCGTTGCGGCATCTCAGCTGGCACTTGAATGCGGCGGCCGCCAATGAGTCAGGCTATAATGTCCCGCAGAATAGAAAGACGGCGCTTTCTATCATTTATATATATTATAGATATATATATATATATATATATATAGATATTATAATATAATATATATAGATATATAATAATTATATATATATTATATAATATATATAATATATATATATTAAATATATATATATTATATATATATAGTCGCCCCTAACTGCCGTGTTTTTCTTTATAACAAAGTGTAACCTCATCAATAGATCAATACTACCAATACCAATAAATAACTGGATAGAACTATTATATATTAAAATGACATTTAAGTGTTACAGCGAGATGTAATTAACTATATCAACACTGGGGCTTGTGGGGAGCGCTACCAGTCGAGCTTATCTTCGAGGCAGCCCCTCATTGTGCCCATTATTGCTGCCGCATTGCTAACTGGATTATAACGTTCAAGTGGGGTACACAAATTCCAAGTGTCTTATTATATATATATTATATATATATATATATATATATATATATATATATATAGTATATATATATTATTCAAGTATATGTTGTGAAGAAAGAGAGTGCTAACGAAGCTTGTTAAACCAACAATGTAGAACAATGTAACGAATTGGCAATGATAGGGTGCCTAACAGCGGTTATTTATGAAAGTTGCGTGTTCGCGCCCTGCTATGTCAGCCGCCGTCGTCATCATCATCATCATCATCATATCACTCGCTAATGGAACACGAGACGAGAACGAACGCAGCAGCAGAGGAAGTTGTCTCTGGTTGTAAGTAGCAGTAGTAATAGTGGTTGCGGTTGCGTCGCCGTTCGGCTGTGCGACGCGTCAGTGCGTCCAAGCCTCCCTCATAGCGGCGGCACACTCATTGCTTGCGTTGTCAGGCCACCAGTTCGCCCATTGTTCCTCTCTCTCTCTCTCTCTTTCTGCCCTGCTTATCATTCATCTATATCTCGTCTATCTTTCTGTCTCTGTGGCCCCTCTGTAGCTTCAGTTAGCCATTCCGGTCACTGGTGAGCCCTCTGCTAACTCTGCTAACCAGCTAATTGACTAGCGAACAACGAACTACTAAGAAATGACGCGTCGGTCGAACCACAGCAACACAACTACAGGGCATCAAATAGGTTGCGCTGGTATATGCATCCGTTGTGGTAGCCGCGCCACTGGCGCCACAATGATACACTATATATAAAAAAAATATATATATATATATATATATATATATATATATATATATATATATAGTGATATATATATATATCATTCTTCACGTATGTAAAAATACAGAAACTGTGTATACAGGGATGATTAACGTCTTGTAAACGTTCGCTCTACTCCAACTGTGCAATCTCCTCTGCAGTATGTATAGCCTGATTTCTTTGGTCATGACATCACTTGGTGAGAAAATATTGAGCTGATTATTTTTCAATTTACGAACATGGTCTTTCTATGAGGGGCTATATATATATATATATATATATATATATATTGTAGAGGAGGCGGTGTGACTACTAAGATGTACGACTCGAAAACGGGGCGTTGTCCTGGAAACGCCGTCAAACAGGCCAGCTCTTGCAGGTTCGATCCTCGGAATCTGGTCAAATATTGTCCTGCTGCTACATTATCTTATCTGGTTGACATAGTTCATATTCGCCTAGAATTGTCGAAAAGGCTGCGATGAAGATCACGCAATATCTAAGTATAAGGACGCCATCATACAGCCACAGGCAATTCATACTGTATTACGAGCGTTCGTAAATACGGTTACCAGGGCAACAAAGCGCATTTTTTTAAAAGACGTATACATTTTCTCATTGCGACGATCATGACTTTAATATATATATATATATATATATATATATATATATATAAATATATATTAACGTCATGATGATATTTATATATATATATATATATACATGCACATATATATGCTGATGGCGATTATAAACTCTTTTCTCGCCATTGTATTCGTTGTCATCATGGGGGAGGCGTTTACAGTGATAACAACGACAGCAACTACAGCAGCAGTTGATCGCTACAACTGTTGCGACGTGACGATAGGGTAGACGCGCTGTCGTGAGCTTTCTCGCAGCTAATTTGTTTATATATATATATATATATATATATATATATATATATATATATATATATATATACATATATATGTAGCCGGAGGGCGTTCTTCCACTGTGAGCCGTGTCGTCGTCCCCAGAGGGTTGGTTGCAAGGCTTTTGACGATTCATCGCTCGCTCCGTCGACGTTTTGTTGTGATTCGACCCCCAGCCAGCTCAGTCAGCCATTCGCTACCCCTTTGCTCTATACAACTCCCTCTTCCCCCCCCTCTCTCCCCCTCCTCTTTGCTCGACCTCATCTGAACGCGGGCGCCCACCGATGTCATGACATGGCCATGCATGAGGCGGTGGTGAATTCGATGATTTATGATGACTACTTGCCACCGCCACCACCACGCAGAACGGCAGCAGTTGTTGCACCGTAGTCGGCGTTCGGCAGGTGCTCCACCGCCACCACCTGCAACAGGCACAACAGCGGGCTCTTGCTCCGGTATTCCCTTCGCCAGGCCCTTCGGCCCTTTGCCCCGTATCATTCAACTCGATAGGGGCAGAGCGGCACACACAGAGTCTGATGACAACAACATCAACAGCCACCACCACCACCACAAAGACTGGCACCACAACAATAACAACAAAAACAACAACAACAGGGCATTATCAATGATGATAGTGATGACGACGTCGACGACTACGAAAAACGGACGGAATAGAGGAAAATACGGGGGGAGGCGTTGGAGAGGGTCGGGACCGGCTGGGAGGGAGAGAGAGAGAGGAATAGGAGGAATAGACGTACAAGTTGTCGAACAAGGTGAGAACAACGCACAAGAAGAATTTCCACTCTTCTGCGGTTGCTATGATGTGTCCTGCCTCTTGTCTATTGGCGCGATGGCCACTGTACACGTTAACATCATTAATGATATTGGTATATATTGTTGCTGTTTCTGTCGTCGTTGTTGTTCTTGCTAATAATGGTAGGAAATAATAATAATAATAATAATAATAATAATAATAATAATAATAATAATATAATAATAATAATAATAATAATAATAATAATAATAATAATAATTATTATTATTATTATTATTATTACTAGTATAACAATAAGTAGCCGTGACAGTTGTAGCGGTAACGTTTCTACGGTTGCCCGTTTTGTTGTCGTGGCTGCTGTTGCTGTGGTTGTTGTTGCTGCTGTTGCTGTTGTTGTTATTGTTGTTGTTGTTGTTGTTGATGATGCTGCTGCTGCCCTTAGAACTGCAACGCCAATCGAGCGTGCCTGTACGAAGCAGCAGCAGTAGCAGCAGCAGCAGCAGTAGCGGCCGCGTGACTGAATCAGGTCGGGAAAGATAAAACGTGCCAACGGCCTTTCTGTCTCTCTGTCTGTGTGTGTGCATGCCTGCCTGGCCCTGTGCAGTACTTTTTACTAGTATTCGTAGTTAGCCGTAACGCAGGAGGGGCCGTAGCAGCGGTGGTGTTGGTGGTGGTGGTGCGCAGGCGTTGGGCGAGGCCACCTATACGAACGGACCACACCACGTCTAGGGCCAGCCAGCTGTAAGCGCCATTGCCGCCAACGCCGGCCCACTACAACAGGGGCAGAATCAACACGAGATCGAGGCGAACGCGATCGCCAGTCGGTTTGCTTTGGTCGGTCGGGTCGGTCGGCGTCAAGCCTGCACTGACTGCCGTCCGTCCGACCCTCTGTCTGTCTGTCCGTCCGTCCGTCCCTTAACTAATAGCGACTGCTGTCTGTCGCGCCGCCGGCGCCGCCGCCGCATCCGCCGTATCCTTCGCAGCTACTACGATTATTGTAGTTAGTGCGACGACCGCTACAGCCACTCCTACTATTACTAACTACTACGACCACCACAGCCACAACCACAACCATGACTACTACAACCACAACCACTACTCAACTGCGGCGAACTGTTGCGATCAACTGCAAACAGTCTGCGAGAATAAGCAGACCGCTGTAACTGTTTGCTCTCGTGCCGCTGCTGCTGCTGTTCTTGCTGTTGCTGTGATCGTCATGGTCGTCGTTGTTGTTGTTGTCGATGCTAGTTAACAGCAGTTTCGATACGTTCCCGGCTGGTTTAACGCCAGCAAGAACGACTAGAGCAACTAAAGCCGCAGCCGCAGCAGCAGCAGATGTAGCTTCCGTGATAACAACGAGCGCGAGTACAACAACAACAACAACAACAACAACAACAGCAGCAACGATCAACAACGGCAACGACAACAACAACAGCAACAACCGCAACAACAATTAGATCAACGACAACGGCGATCGAGGATAGGTGCAACAACAACAACAACGCAAGTCGTTTCTACGTATTGTTATTAGTGTGGTTGTTGTTGTTGTTGCTGTTATGATTACTAGATAGGCATTCTGACTAAGGTGGTGGGAATGACAGTTACGACGGAAAACGATACAGCAACCCTCGATCACACCCCCCAGCTCAGCATGACGCAAAAGAAGCTGTATAGCTGTAGTATTCCGCGACCGTCTTGTTCATCGGCCGATCCTGGTTGTTGTTGCTGTTGTTTTTGTTGTTGTTGCTGCTGCTGCTGCTATTGATGTTGCTTGTAAGGAACAAGGAGGAGGGCCATGACAAATCTTGTTGCATTAGGGGTGCACTGATGAGATGGGCAGATACACAAGCGACTACCCCAACTAATCGACGGCGACGACGACGACGACGACAACGAAAGCGACGACGACAACAACGACGACAACAATGCACAAAGGCCATCGCGCAAGCCGCGCGGATCGCCGCTGTTTCCCCGCTGCGGAGCTCAGAACACCCCACCCACAGGGCGGAGGTAAGGCGGCCCGCCATCGTTTCGAGATGGCGCCGGGTTACAACACTTGCACTGACACTTCGTCTACATCCTCCACAGCCATGGCCAGCCATGAAGAGCTCGCAAGTATTGCTAGGCAGAAATCCATGATTCTGTCATCGTCGTCGTCGTCGGTGTTGAGAACGAAACGGCGATAGCGAAGACGACGGCCGCCGAGAAGGAGGAAGAGTGGAGAGAGACCACGACCTCCAACAAGAGTCAGCCGCGAACCAGAGAGCGACGCGAACATCTCCCGCACCTCTGAACGCTGTGTCGTCTAAGCGATCTTTTTTTGGCCAGAAGTGGCGATAATGAGGCGTTGCTATTGGTATTAGAGTTAATGTTACTGGCTGCCGTTGTTGTTGTTGTTGTTGTTGTTGTTGTTGCAGTTGTCACTGTATCACAGCCACCCAAACGACGGACTCACGTAATACCAACGGCGTTAGCGACAACGAACACAATCAATTTACCTGTTCCTCGCCGTTACGCGTTGTTGTTGATGATGTTTCTGCTGTGTTGGTAATGATGAGATGAAGACGATGATGACAATGTTGCTGCTGCTGCTGCCGCTGCTAGTAATGCTATTGTTGTGTTCCGTTGCGTCGTTGTTCTGAGTCGTAAAGTCGAGACGTCGACGATACTTTACAACTGCTTTGCCACCGCTGGCAACACCATTTACCAGCAGCTGCAGTTACAACCGCAGCGGCGGCAACTGCTTCTGCTGCTAACGCAGCAGTAGCAAGCGACCAGCACGCATGCCATGGGTCGCGCCACAAGGCCAGCGCGCTGTGCGCCCAGCGAGAAGCAGCACGCAAGCCTCAAGTTATGCATCGGGGGGGGTAGCCCGATGTTGACCGTCCGTCGGCGTCGACCGTCCCACGGCGGTGGCGGGGCGGAGTGGGGGCGGCGAGCCAGTGGCGTTGGATCTTGGACCTCGGACCTCGGAGGCTTCGTCGGACCTCTCTCGCTCGCAGCGGTTGCCGTAGCAGCGGGGGTTGCTTCCGCGCGGCGCTCACCGAGCTAACCGACTTGTTTCCTCTTCTTTTTCTTCTTCTGCGCTTGCCACTACTACTACAACAACTAGCACTACAACTGCTTGTTCCTTTTACCCTTTTGGTGTCTTCATATTGTCATCAAATGCCATCTCGAAGCAGAGACGGCGGCAGTGGCAATTGCAGTAGCAGCATCGGAACCACCACCACCACCGCCGTTACCACCACCACCACCACCTACAGCAGCTGCAATAGCAGCTACTACAGTTGCTATGACGGGGACGAAGCACAACAATAAGCACGTCACTAGTGACTCCTCCTAGCAAAGAACTACACTCACTCACGATGGATGGATGGAGCACACTGGGGGGGGGGGGTGTCTTTTCTGCACGGTCACAAACTGACAACGACAACGACCACGGGGCGAAGCGGGCCGCTGCCAACAAGACAATCAACCAGAGCACGGCGGATGATGAGTGAATTAACAAATGAACCCAACCAACGAATGAAGTGATGGGAAGGAACGGGATGAATGGATGAGAGGATAGAAGGGGGGGGGGGGCATGAAGATTGCCTGTTTGTTTGGCACTGGCAACTGTCTGCCAACGGCCATCCGACGGCCTAACTGCGTGCCTATCTGCCTCTGCCTGCGACCGGCTCCGAGTAGACAACTCGCGCGATTACCAACAACCACGATTCCCTGTTAGTTTACCTTAGCAGCAAGCCGCCGCCGCCGCAGCCATAGCAGCAACCACCGTTCTAGTAGTTCTGCTTGCGAGCCGATTGTAGCGGTAGTGGTAGTAGTAGAAGTAGTAGTAGTAACTAACCACTTGCTTGCTGGCAGATAGCTAGTCAGTAGCTGCTAGTAACAACAGCTAGTAATAGTTAGCGGCCAGCGTCCGCTGGAGGGCGCTACCGCTGCCGCCGCCTGATAGTTAGTTCGCGGTGGCGCCCTCAGTGGTGGCCCAGCTAACCAGTCGCCATTTTAATCATTGTGTGGGTTCGTCTTTGTTGTTGTCGTTGTCGTCGTCGTTAGACTAACAGAGCGCCGCGCCTATCGCCTGGCTGGCTGCCGAACGAACGAACGAACGGACGAACAATCTAGCTTTGGGTGAGGGAGGCGGGAGGGGGGAGCAGGGGGTGGGGGGGGGGGGGTAATACGCTACCACCAGTAGTAGATGCAGTTGCTAGCACTGCTTGTGTTACCACTACCAGCAGCTTCACCCCTCCCCCGCCCGCCCCCCTACTCCCCAAACCAACACAGCCCACCCCCCAAGCAGCAGCAGCCGATCCTGCCGCCGCCGCCGCCACCGCGTTAACTAGTCGCAAACTAGAACGGGCCCGCGGACAGACAGATAGACAGACGAATGGACGGCGGACAAACGAAGCCGCCCCGACAAGCGCTAAGGCCATAGAGACACCGCTAGACAAGTAGAGAAAGGGGCACATTCACAACAGTCGTCCCTACTCACACAGCCGAGGGCGCTGCCGCCCTCGCCACCCCCCTCCCCCGACGAGATCACGCAAGCACAGCACAGTCACGCTGTTGGCGGGGCTCATCATGCTCACTGGCAACTAACTATAACCAACCAGTCATCACCAGTCATATGTATGGGTGAGTGCGTGTGTGTGTGTGTGTCTGTGGTTTGCACTGGTTGTGAGTGAGAAGTGCCTTTGTATACAATATAACACGGTGGGAACGAAGTGGCTGTCTGCCTTATAATAATAATAATAATAATAATAATAATATATATATATATTATATTATTATTATTATTATTATTATTATTATTATATTTTTTGCTTGTATATATCAAACTATCTGCAATAACTTTTTAAACTGCATCGTATTCAAAGAAAGCGCAACTAACTATTGCTATTGTCGTAGCTGCTAATATGTATATATATATATATATATAAATTCCAGATTTTCTAGATTTTCGCCTAGGCATCTGCCTTTCATACCGCCACTAGCGCTTCATTACCGCTCGTGGCTGTACAACGGAACGACGCCTCAGAACCCCAACTGATCAGATCAGCACACTTTACGTTTAACCCAGAGCCACACAACGTGGTCTGACAAAGACGGGGCCGTATTGGCTTATCAATCACCAATATGAACCCGGATCATCGGATCGTGACAAGAGAAACAGAAAGGGAGAGATTAGGGGAAAAATATGAGCAAGAGAGAGAGCAAGAGAGAGAGAGAGCGAGAGAGTGCGAGAGGGAAAAGAAGATACAGGAATATCGCGCGCGAACCCGATATAGATGCAGCGCTGTGTCTGCATCGGGCGCCATGTGTGCCCGAAGATTTTGAGCGGCTTCACGCACGCGGCTTCAGCGCTTCAAATCGGGACGTCCACCAGTCGTCTGGTTCAGTCGAGTGTTGCTTTGTTCTACTGGCGGAGCCGAAGCCGAGCGAAGGGCGAAAGGGAGACAACCGAAGCGGTAGTGAGGAAGCGAAATCAAATCAGAGGCTGGAAAAGAAGCGCCGAGAGAAGGCAGATGCTAGTGATGAAGATGACAACCGCGAGACAAAAAAGAACAACAACAGCGACAACAACAACAACAGCTACGACAACAGTGGCGACTGCCAATTGTTCGCCTGATCGATTCGATCAGCCTCGCCTGAGGAAAGCTCGGCGTTTTCATCGTCCTGCATTACTTACCGGCGACTGCGCCCCGCTGTCGCGGTTTTTACTCCGGCTGTGACCACTTATTAGCTTTTGGCTCATTCATCAATTCAGTCATCAATCATCTACCTTCAGCAGCAGCAGCAGCAGCAACACCAATAATACCAGATACTGCAGCAACAACAACAACAACAACAAAAATAGCGCGCCACCAGAGTGTTAGTACAGTGATAATAAACTATAATCGCCATGTGTACACAGCGTAAAACAGTCACGGTTCGTTGCCCTGAAACGACTGATAGCGGCATCAACGACAATACAAATTATATTAACAGTAGTAATAATTAGCAAACTGATAGATACCCCCCCCCCCCCCGTTTGACAAAATAAAGGTGCATTTGAATGAATTGAATTGACAACAACACTAAGGACAATCATATTCATAATGATGTTAATCATTATTGACAATACTTACACTACATTTCGTGTTGGTACTATTACACAATTCGAATTGCATTCGCACATGTGTTCATTTAGCCCCCCCCCCCCCCCCCGAGAACGGCATTGGCTTTCGGTAATCTCGTAAAGCGTATCGAGTATAATGAGTGTTAAATCTGTCGAATATGCATTATCCAGAAATCATCACCGACCGACATACGATCGCATTATAATATCTGGGGTGCAAATGAGGCCGCAACGTGTGCAGCCACACTACCGCAGGGATTCTGGAAGCTTGTTGAGAAGCAAAGATGGCACAATGGGTGCGGTGGTGGAACCTGGAAGCGGAGAAGCGCGTGAGAACATGGCGCTGACAGCTGGAAACGCGGTCCCATCAATACCAGTGTCGAGGTCGGCCAGCTGCTTAGAGTTAGTATAAGTTAGCTTCTGCACTATGTGCTTCGCTAAGGAGGTCCGAAAGGCTCTCGAAGAACATTGCTGCTCGACAGCGACACTCTGGCGATCGTGTAGGTATTACCCAGGTACCAGGTATTACCAAGTATTTATTACCTGTGTGTAATACCATACAATGCCATTGGGGCGACCTTTACGTTAAAAACACCAATAGAGCGCTGTGTGTGTGTGTGTGTGGGTGTGTTTACTGAGAGTAGTTTCTCGGTGGCGCCGGGAGTGAACGGGCCATGTCGAGAACGCTGTTGTTAATCGCTCGTTGAGATATGGGCACGGAGAACAATGTGGCGCTTGGAGCTTTTAGCTACAACAGTAATAGTAATAATAATAATAAAGGAAATCATTTTAATGTTGAGTGGTCGCCGATACTCAGGCAGTAAAATAAAAATAATAATAATAATAATAATATTATATAAGCAGTATTTTAGTAATTGTGATATCTGTACATATGAATAATGTACAGGTAATAATAGTAAACTAAAATTAAAAACTCAATAATAATAATATGTATTAAGCGGCAGCAGCCGTTTTGAATGGCGGGTTAAGCAGTAAATTGTTGACGCCATAGGCGGCGGCAGCGGCGCCAAGCGGAACAGGTGTCAAACGAAGCGAAAGAACAGCGAAAGCCGTCTGGAGCGACAGCGGTGAGATAGAGAAAGATAGAGAGAGAGAGGAGAGAAGGGAAGGGTAGGGAAAACAACGGGAGAGAGAGAGAGAGCATACATGCGACCACCTATTCTATCTAGACTACCACCACACCACTGACATATAGACCAAAAATCAAATTAGATTTATTCACGAGTCATCATCATCATCATCGATCATTGATGATAATCGTCATCGCTCATTTTAAACTCGGGTTAGTAGTCATAGTAATAGTAGTCGTAGTAATAAGAGTGGCACTCTTGTATGTGCTCTGGTTAGCCTAGTTGACGCATTCTTGTTGTCAATGTTGTTGTTGTTGTCGGTGGTGGTGCGGCGGTTGTTGTTGTTGTTGTCGTCGTCGTCGTCGTCGTCGTCGGTGCTGCTGTTGTTGTTATTGTTGTTGTTATTTTCGTTTTGGCCTCAGCTGATGTATGTTGTTTTGCTGTTTGTTGCATATTTCTTCTTATGCTTTTAAGCAAGGTAATGTAACAACCAACAAACTTAACATTATTAATTACAAATTATTATTACTTTCTTAACTTAACATTATACATTAATAGTTCTTCGTACGTAAACCCTTTAAAACTCTTCTTCAACTCTTGACAAAGTAGGACAAGTTTCAAAGCGCGAAAAAGTTGTGCTTAGCTCATCGACCGCGCGCAGTGAGCTAAACTGATGCTTTCAAGTCGCTAACTAATCAACGCAACTAGTTAGTTAATAGAACAACTCATTCATTGTAGCACGTCGTCGTGTACAGCTGTTGTGCGTGTATACCGTGCGATGCCGCTAAATTAAGCTAACATGTGGAGTAACCTTAACGAGCTGCGTTAATTACACCTACCAGCGTGGCCAAACGCAGCAACAACAGCAGCAGCAGCAACAACAACAACTGCTATACAAATAAATTTATTTATTTATTTAAAATGCACCCTGTCTGGGTATGTAAATATGAACATGGTATATATAACAAACATGGTAAAATGAGTTATGAGCATTCTCGCTCAAGCTGAGAAAGCGACACGAATTCCGTACAATCAGGTAGGTGGTAGAGGGGACATGGGCCGCCACAACGACGACATCTGCAGTCCTCCTTGGGTTCATGAAACCCAGCAGACCGGCATAGTAGATGATGAAATCCGTGAACACTGTAGCGAGTAGTGAGGTGACGACATGGCCGGAGAACGTCCTTCCAGGCCTGGTTAGTCATAGCTGGTGATAGATAAAACTCTCTGGGAATTAGAGACACTTTTTGAGAATACTCATGCCGAAACGTTTCCAGAGCGACTGTCTGCGGCAAATTAAAGCGGTCTACGAGTTCATCAATAAATGATACTGAACCCGCGAGCATGTACACTAATCTGTTGCGCGAATTTGACGGAAGGCCAAGTACTCGCTTCAAGAAGGCTGGCTTCACCCTATCCAACTGCCATAACTGCGAAGTGCTAAGATGTTTCCATGTCACTTGAATTCCGTAAGCAGCTACGGATGCCACTTTGAGCGTAAATAATGTCATGGCCGTCTGGACGGACAACTGTGTTGGGTTTCCGATACCCGCTGCCGCGATAAGTGCTTTTCTACAACGCTCAGTTACATGCTGTGAAAAAGTTGTACCTCGAGACGAGAAAATTACCCCGAGATAGCAAAAGGTCTCTACAAACTGCACTTGCTCACCGTGAAATGGCAGTTTATCTGCGCGGGCTCGTTGCCCGCCACGCCGAAACTTAACAGCCTTGGTTTTTGACACGTTTACTATGAGGCCATTCTGCGAGAAATATTCATCCAGTGTACAAAGAGCAGCCTGTAGGTCAGTACGGATTCTGCTGAATATTACCAGATCATCTGCGTAGAGCAGGGTCATGACCGTTGAGTGCCGCTCTTTTATGATGCGTGGCAGATCACTGAGTAACTTTATAAATAGCAATGGGCTGAGATTGTCGCCTTGCGGATACCCAGTCGTCTGATCAAACGTGTTATGCTCGCACACACCATCATCGAGGATAATTTGGTTAGCCCTCAGAAGTGCGCAGAGTAGAGTGAGCATTCGCGGTCCGACTCCGGCCTGTCCCAACTTCTTTAAGACAATGTTACGGGGTGCGATGTCGAAGGCAGATTTTAAATCAATAAAAACCGCAAACAACGGGAGTTTTTTCCGGTTTAATGAGATTGTGATCTGCTCGAGAAGTACTTCGCAGGCTGAGATAGTGGAACGCCCGGTCCTGAAGCCATGCTGCTCATCTGGAAGAAGCCCCAGTGCTGTCAGAAAATCCGTGAGACGTCTTGTCAGTATGCTTGAGAGTAGTTTGTAGACACAACTTCTTTTTGATATCGGCCGCCACGCAGCAGGGTCCGAAGGATCTCCTTTTCCTTTTGGAATTACTTTAAGAAGGCATTCATACCACTTGGCTGACAGAACGCCCTCAGAGAGGCATCTGTTAAAAAGGGACTGCCATATAGGCACGAGGAGATGTCCCTGCCGAAGGTGTTCATTCCTTACAAGATCTGGCCCGAATGCCTTGTTATTTCGTATACGAGCGAGGGCAACATTGACTTCATCTAGAGTAAACGGTTCATCAAGAGCCTCAGAGAAAAATCTCTCGGGAGTTTCGAGCTCGTACGAAATAGGTATCTCGAAAGGTACCGTATCCGCGTGGGTGAAAGCTGCTTGAAAATGGCCCAAGAGTTTTTCAGATGGGATTGGACAGCTCGTAAAGTTGTGAGGCTGTCGTATAATGAGGTGGGGTTCTTGTTGTGCTTTTAGTATGAGGAGGCGTTCTTGATGGTCAGCAAATGACCGCCTCTTGAGGTCTTGAAGCTTCCGATAATGTTGTCGTGTGATTGAGTAAATAGCCGCCGCAGCTGGGTCATATGACGATTGGTGGAGGGCTCAAAGTAGAATTTGCCTCAGCGCAAAGCAATCACTGTCGTACCAGAGTGGAGAGCGCCGCATATTGGGAAGTGATTTAGAAGCTGAGTTTATAAGGACGCTGGTGACTTCAGCTATTGCCTCATCAAGGGGGCCGTGCTGTAGCCTGTCCGGGTTAATCCGAGAAAGCAGCGAAATAACCATGTTGTTATCAAGGCGCTTCCCTACGCCGGTGCGTCGTTTATTAGCACTAATCGATTTAATAGAGAGCTTGAGAACCACGGGGATATGTTTCTTAATTCCCGTCAGTAAGACGTGGAAAGCCGGCCCTTCATATGTCACACAATTTGGTGGGGCTGAAGTTGCAAAAATGTCGATTGTTGAGCATCCCGTTCTTCCCATAGAGCCAACCCGTTGCAGGTTGGCATCGGCATAATAAGTGGGGGTGCCCCTATCGGTACACACCCACAAGCCGTATGCATCGAGTGACTCTAACAGAGCGGTAGTCCGTTCACTCGGAGGGTCTTGCTCCAGCCGACAATTGAGGTCCCCAGCTAGCAGTATTGTCTGACCAACGTCAACGAAGCTCATAGCAATGCTAATCTTCTCCAGTAATTGGTCTGTACTGTCACCGCTTCCCGAGTTAGCACTGCTGTACATGGCAATCAACGAAAGTGTGGATGACGAAAGGACTACAACATTATTCTCTGAGTAGAGCAGGTTCAAATATAATATATACAAATAAATGTAACTATTGATGTACGCAACTACTGCAATGTTTGCCGACTTGTTTATTTTATCCACGCGACAAAGCAGAAAAAATGCGCTGGCGATTCAGGCGCTCCAAGCCGCAAGTGTGATGCCCTCCCGGCGTAACTTATAGCTTTGCGATAAACGATTTTTTTAGTTGTTCTGTAAGGCTAATGCCCGTGTACGGTTTTTTTTTCATGTCATGGCAGATTTTTTATCCACTCCGGCATTTACCTTGTCTAAATTGGAAACCATGAAAACCAATTTAAGAATGGCCGGTCTGGGTCTCGAACCCAGATCCTCCCGAATACAAGGCAATTCCTTTGCCTTTACTAAGCCATCTTGCTTGGTAATTTCCTGTATTTTTGCATATTTCGATTAAAGTTATATTTGAATACATATTAAATTAACTATGTATTTACTACGTTAGCTTTTGTCATTCTTATTGAGTATATGTGACACTGTTTCTATCAAAACTAGTTTTTTTTTCGCTAACCATAGATGTTTTTTTTCATGCTTTGTTTGTTATTTTTCCCTTCTAGTGTTGGTCGTCGTTGGCCCATCTCAGCAGTTCTGTTGGCACTGGCATACAGGACCGCGGTGCACTCCGCTACCGAGGCGAGAGTTATCTCTCTTGCCGTTCATTGCTCTTCGGCTTCGGTTTGCAAAACAAAGTAACAATACCGAAAAACAAATACCTCCGTTACCGTTGCACTGCAGAGCTGCGAACAGCAATATGGTCTCTGGCTGCTTGCAATACGAATTACAGTGTACTATACAGGTACTAACCAACAACTGGTTGCACGCCTGCCACTGCAGCATTGATTGCCAGAAGTAAAACCAACGTGGCTACTCTCCTGGCGCTCTGCTGCCATCGACGGTTTACTGCGCTTTCCGTCGCGAGTTTGCAGATGGCTTGCTATTTAACCTGGAAAAGCATACACGCACAGTTACCAACAGACAAAGGCTACCTACTTGTAAGTGGTCAAAGACCGAACAAGATGGCTTAGTGGCAAAGCCATTGCCTTGCATTGCAGGGGGAGGCCTCGGTTCGAGACCCAGACCGGCCATTCTTAAATTGGTTTGCATGGTTTCCACAAGTTTAGACAAGGTAAATGCCGGAGTGGATTAAACATCAGTCATGACACGAAAAAACCGCATTAGCCGTACGGAAAAACGATGGACATCTCTGTCACGTACGTTCTCTCGTAAAGCTCTAGTGCGATTTGAGAACGAGAAGACGAACAACATCGCATGGCTTGCGTACTCGAGTCTGACAAAGCAGAAAAGTCCAGTTAGTGTTAGTGTTGTGCATAGCACTATAATGCGCTCCGCTGATCGAATGAGTCACTTCTGTGATCAATGATCATGAAAAGTTATCTTAGTGAACCGACTAGGCGCGAACAAACCTTGCCTCGCCGGAGAACGCCAAATGCGACGAAACGATGCAGCGGAAAAAACTTGGCAAAGATTGATTCAGCTAGATTGCAAATGACGAAGGGAGAGTCCTCTTAAAATTCATCATTCTACTTAGCTTCGGCGTATTTTGACATTTAATCAATCATTTAAAAAATCTCCGTTGACCACATTATTTTTTAATGAAAAAAAAAATGTCTATTGTGCTACATCAAATCCTCAGCTAGACTAATAAGTAATACTATGACTAAGGATATAATACTATAACGAAGAACTAATAAGTAAAGCTATAACGACGAATAGCACTTGACGAATAATCGTGACCTGGCTCTACAAAGGCCCCTCAGGTGCACAGCGAATGCATGCATACTTTTTTCGTGTGGCCGCTGCGTGAGTATGGAGGCAGTGACGTTAGTTATTTTTACATCAAAGTGAACTTTATTTCAATTCTAACGACCACGTAACGAGCATAAACATCCTATAGATCAGGATTCTCCTCAAATCTTGCGCCACGTCTGCACGGAAGCTCTCACCCCACTCTGAGGTGGGTTGAAAACAAACTTCAACGCTTGCCAAGCTGCTGTAACGACAGAAGTGTCGCCAGAGATACCACCTGTCTGTATCTCTGTCGATCGGTGGATGCGGCCAGCAAAGCAAGAAAATGGCAGTCGTGAGAAAATTGCTTGCCCCCACATATGCCTTAACTATTGTCTGTTGTCGAGATCGGCTGGCGTGGTGCATTCGCGTGCGCGCCACGGACAATGGTTGTGAAAAACAAAATTCAATAATACTGACAGACAATAATTTCAAACAATGTAAACTAATCTCTCTGGCAGCCAGCATTGCCGCGCACGGATAAAGACAGCGGTTCGTTCTTGGTCTGCACTCCTCGAGGTCCTCCGGGTTCGACAGGCGGGTCCGGGGATGCAGCCGATAGGTTGGCGCTCGCAACAACTAGGAAATCGCGCGAGGACAAGGAAAAGGGAACTGTCAAGGCGGAGAAGCAGCCGGCGAATGGACGAAGAAGATCATGATGAAAAGCAGTTTAGACCAAATCGCATTTGCTGACTACGATAGCGGCGGTGCGAAAACGCTCTGGCGGCGTCTGACAGTTCGGATGTGACGTTCGAATGACTTAGAATTGTCCCTATCGTCCCTATAACCTTGTCATGCTTCGATCGGATTTAAATAATGAAATGCAATTTTCAGGCAAAAAATGCTGCTAGAAACACCCTCGCTCTGTCTCTCCTCGACAGTGTGTGGTTGGAGTTTGAGTGCGCCCTAACTGATCTAGACAGCTGTGTGTTTGTAAAATTAGCGTTAAACAAGTTGTGTTTTCCATGCCGGTCGCAAGAATGATTGAACGCAAAGAAGATAGAAACGTCATCTATCGTAACAGACGTAAATAATTGTATTCAAATATCTTTAATTAGACAGAGACTAGTTAGCTTCGAAAGAACTGAGCGAGCATGCATTTTCTGATCGAACTCACTTTAATGTACGCGGCGCAAAGCTGGCTCTCTCGCCCTATCGTACGTAAGATTGCCACTTATCTGGGCATACGAGTTCAGAGGGACGGCAGAACGAAGTTAGTCTTTTGGGACAATTTAGGACACTTTTACGACAACGCGGGCAGGATTTTTTATGTTTTTGTTTTTTAGAGGACTAACTGGAAAATACGGAACGCACACACGGTCACCACGTCAGGATTGTCCTCAACTGCAAATGTGGGCCGTCTAGAATAGTGTACTACTGAGGGGAGCGTAATAATAGCCCGGTTTACCGGCCGCGCCAGCCTCCCGTAACCAGAGAGGGTGTCGACATGCGGATGCGGATAACCCGCGCTTTCTCGGAGTTTACCTGACTCCGCAAACTCCCAAATACTTCCACTTATGGCATATTGTTTGCTCAACATCGCAGCGTACCTCGCGCTGACCAAGTCGCATTATATCGAGCAAATGCTGGGTTTGTCAAAGAAGACCACGGCTACATTTACAGCCCGTCAAGGCAACCATACTCAATTATTCGAGTGACGTGGCTTGAAAACCACCACCACCACCACATATGCATGAAGCCAAATTCTTTTAGCATAGATGACTGCGTATGTAGCCTTTGTGTATATTGCGATAGTGGACGGTATTGCATAGTTGAGTGCAAAAAAAGTTCAAGAAACGTCTTTATTGAAAATGATCGACGGTGTTGTGAACCTATTAAAAAAAGAACATTGTACTGTGCCATTGTATATTTCTCCATAGTGCCGATGTTCGCCCAGCCAGACTACTGTTGACGATACAGCTATTCGACATCAATCAGCTACATATTTATACAAAACAGACAACTTGCTATGCCTGCTTCGCTTCTATGAAAGGCCGTCAGTGGACAAAATGGCATTCTGTTATAGCAGTTTGCGTTAAAAGAAAGAGAAGGCAAACAGTTAAGAGAAAGACACAGCCGTTGTGACGTTCGAGGCGCCAAGCAAAACCCCGCTGCGAAAGAAGTGCAATGCAGGACCCGGCTAAACAACGAATCGTACACGATCGTAATGAGCCGACTGCTTTTCCCGCTGCGTAAATAGAACGGTCGGTTTCGTTTGGGGCTGCTACAACTGGCAAAGTGTGCAAGCTTCTACAACAGCTTCTTACCTGCTTACTTGTTCATTGACGGCTGGATGCTCAATGGTTAGGCCATCGCACGTGTTCAACGCCTCCTTAACTCGTTGTCGTTTGGGCCGAGAGACAAAAATAGCTCAACAAAAAAAGAAGAAGAAATCTCTGAAACTCGGACCCGTGTCCGAACGAAACGCAGCCACTTTTGTGCGTAGTCGCTTCCACTTGCAGCAGTCGCTTGTGACTCTACATACAGCGCTATGTCAGAGGGAAGCAACAATAGACGGCCCTCCGGCTGTACTGCCTATTCTAGTACACGTCTCGATGTATAAACAAGACATGCTTTTGCGTGCTCTGCTGAATCCGATATTGTATTTTTATTAGATATTTTGTGTCTTAATCGAGTAGACGAGTGTGGCTGGTCATGCACGAGACCGTCGACATAGCACGAAACTCGCAAACTTGAATGTCGTAGAACAAAGCTTCCCCCTTCCACACGAGCAGAACCGTGTAGGGCTTGGTGCAGGGAACACCACTTAGATTGCTGACGGCTTCGAAATTCGAGACGATTTTATTCTAAAATTTAGACGAACTGAAACAAGCTCTTCGCGAGCAGTAAGATACACTTGACGTTTCCTACCACTTGTTTATAGCGAGGCCACTAGTCTATAGCGTTCTGAGGAGGCCGCGGGCGTTTGTGGTGGACACAAGGATGAAGTGGCTGAGTGATACATAATTTGTTTAGCTCTGGTCATGTGCCAAATAAACTAAACGTTAGCTTTGTTAGCATCTATAGTCGTTATTTCATAGCGAACCCCCCAAAATTGTTGCGGTAAACATGCAATATATACGTATTAGTATATAGTTTATACACGCACCGATCACTCACCGATGTTGCTCGGGGTGATAATCTGAGTGTGTCCACTGTTGTTCTCAATGTTAATAATAAGCGATCTCCCAATGGAAATACGAGATCGGCATTCACAAGTGAAAACGCCTATGTATGCCGATGATTTAGTATTGTTCACCCGAAGTTGCTTTTACTTGCAGCAGTTACTCGCTACTTGTAACTACAGCGCTATGTCGACCGGACAATAATGCAAGCAAGACTAAATTCGACGAGGAGAAACACTGGCCAAACTCAAGGGCAGTTCCCTGCATTGAACGCCTATCGCACTAGCCTGAATAGGCTAGTGTACTTACTGGTGTCGTCGACGTTATTCGTTGAGAACATGCACAGCCTACCGAAGACGACAGCCTTTAGAGAACACGTCTCCAAAATGGCCGACATCGACGCTGTTCCTTTCAATTAAGACAATGATTCGTGGAAAGGCTGCAGCTATGAGAACCAATATCCAGTCATCGGATTTGCCGTGCATGACTTGCACCTGAAAATCTGCGCGCACGAGAAGTTTCATGAGATCTTGCTGAAGTGCATATGTAAACTTTTTGGCCTCCCGTTGGATATACATCACCTCCCGCGTTGCGACAGAGCAATTCCGTTGTTTCAACTCTGGATTCGGTAAGTAAGGTAAAGACAAGTTATAAACAAGCAGTTAAACTTCGATTTATTTTCCACGGAGTCACTTGGAGCCCTGCACACGTAATCTGGCGATGTGTACATGCTTACAAATCATATTTAAGCTGCCAATTTTTAGGAAAAAAAGAGGTAAAATGTAGGATGCATACCGGGCATCGTTGTTAGAGGCACGAAAAAGCGGAACCCACAAACCTACTAAAATGACCGTGACCCGTTAGCTGCGCGCAAATAAGTAAGTGACCGAGCCGTGCTTAAGACGTTTACATTTTTTTGAGATCAGGGTGTATTGATTTCGTCAGTGGATCAATTAGATACCATAAACAAAATAGAAGCAGTAGTCGAGAAGCAATTTAATTCGAGGAATTAAATTGCTTTCTATTGCTGCTTCTACCCGTTTACAGTATATAATCTGCTGATTAGTAGTCCCTGCGTTCCGGATTGACTGAGGGGCACTTTGAAGCTCGTTTGTTGAACGTTTGGTCCTAGGGAATTTTTTTAATATTATTTCCCAAAAACTAATATGGATGCTGTGAGCGCCGTGCAACTTGCCCGTGTGCTGTTGAGCGTCATAGATGCTTGTGTCGTCGAGCCCGGTGGCGTGGTGCATTCATCTGCGCCTCGCAACCGGAGGAGACACATAGGTGCGCGGGTTCGAGTCGCACCGCTGCACATTTATATTTCTGGGGGTCCGTCTATGAAGCAATGCGAAGAGCCGTCTGGCCATGGACGTTAAATCTTGGCTGAGAGTCACCCCAGAAAGTATTTTTTTAGTCTTGTTTATGTCTTGTTGAGGAAAAGGCCTGTTGTGGTAGTCGAACGCTCTCATACATTTACCTTTAGTTGGACACCTCACCTATCACACGCAGGTCTTTGCGGAGCACGGACAATTCCAAACTTACATTTGCTTCGTCTTGGCAAATCTGCCACCGATATATGCGTGTTCTGCACTACCGGTACTGTGGATGAAGCCGAACACACAATTTCTGTCTGCATGGCACTCGCCACGGCACGCGCGTCTACAGGCTCCGCCCTAGTCGAGCAAACGTCACCAGCTATTGTCGCGTACACGCTGCGCGATTCCTGCTTTACGGTCGCACGGATTATACTACCTCAACACTATTATGAGGGGAAGGTTTGCTTAGAGGCCCTGCGCCGAAACCACCTTGCACGCCCGCGGTCCTCACACAGTCAAGACGAGGGTGTCCCGCAAGGGGCCAATGCAAGCCAGCTTTCAGGCTGTCGGATCTCGGGAGATAAGGGTGCAAGTCCAGGGGAGGCGGATAGATTCTCGTCCAGATAGCAAGCGACACGCTCTCCTGCCAGAAGAGCTTAAGCAGCTACCGTGCTAGTACAAATAGGGCGTCCGTTCTGACGGCTTAATAGACGCAACAAACGCGGATTGCCACGGTGCATTGGGCGGAGCGCAAGCACCGACGGTTACGCGCCGTCAGGGGAGCTAGGTCACCCTAGAGTAAATACGCATATAGGGCTAAGGAGTTTGCTACTGAGGCTAGGAGGCGCTTGCGCTCTCCAGACACGCCACCTTCGCGCTGTTCGTTTAGCCTTGTGCGCCGCCTGGTCGGCCCGGTGTCCCAAATAACTGGCAATTACTGTTTGCTTGCCTTGTCACGCAGATCTAATGTTTGCTAGCTGTAGAGCAATGGGTAATGCTTTCTTACACAGGGAGTATAAAAGACTGTTGGCCCTTTTACGCAAGGAGATTTCCAGAGCCCTTCTGTATGAACTGGGGGACAATTCCTGGGTCCGCCCGTACAAGATGGTATGGGGGCGTCCGCCTTTCACGGGAGCTGGACTTTACGCTAGAAGAGGCCGACCAAGCAATGTCGGCGCTTTTCTCTAGGCACCCTTCCTTCGACCGCGGACCCTACCTGGCCCCAGGACTTCCCAGAAGTCACCCCTTAAGTCAGCGCACAATCAACCTCTGACAGGGGGATTGGGACGATTTACATTAAGGTGTTCCGGGCACCCGCTTCCGCACGCTGCTCCCAAACATCCGAGGCTGGCTCAACCGATCGGGGGGATAACTTTACATATTCTACACCACCCGGATTCTCACTGGTCACGGCGACTTCTAGTCCTGCCTGGTTAGGATCGTGAGGGCCCCTAGCCTACGTGCGTACACTGCGGCGATGTACTCGAGGACACCCCGGAACCTACCATGTTGAGGTGTTCAGCACGGGCAGAGCAGCGCGCAGATTTACTGGAGCTTTTAAGGAACATGACAGCTTTTAACCTGCGCGACATTATTAAGAAAATAGAAGGCTTAGCATCTCACTGGGACGAATTGTCACAAGCCTTCAGCAATATATTACTTGATAAGACAAGGGCCGCCCTCCTATTTCACTCGCGGCTCCTCGTGGTTTTTGAGGAATACAACCCGTCAAGAGTAGTGAACTCGCCCACCCTGACTGTTTGATGCGAAAGCAGTTCCCAGTCAAATCGGTGGACGGAAACATGACTAGGTCTTAGTGAGCTGAAGTCCCACACTACCGACCCTCGCTTGCAGGAAACTTGTCTGCCGCGATGTCCGTGTATGCAACCGCATTGTCCAGCTAGTTTTCTATAAAATAAAAATATTGCGTTTTTTGGAGACACAGCGTGCGGAGGCACTGTCGGATATTTAACAAGGCTTCGTTGGCGCATCTCCTATGTTAAATAATACAATTTTCTTTATTAGTTTTGCGCATCTTTAAAATCAGTCGTAGTGCTAATGGAGCGTTGAAACTTATAACATACAACAAAAATTAAAATAATAGGTGTCTAGCAGACGGGCGCGAGAATTGCGCACTTCTCGTGTACAGCATTCGGTTTTGTTGTTGTGGCCGTTGTGCGAAAATGTCCTTGGCACAGAGATTCGTTTAGAATACTCCGTAACGTGATCTGGAGCGGAGAATAAAACCACGCGTCAGAATTGATCGATATCTGGATAATAAAATGTCGACGAGACTTAGAATTCAACAACTCCAATGGAAGCGCTCGACTACCAGCGCTACGATAATTCAATTGTTCAATAATATTTGAATTTACTATTTGTCTTTTTATTGTAATTCACGCTGTTACTAACTACGCCATGTTCTGATTTACTAGGGCTTAAGACATTTTCGATGTAATGCCAAAGTAATACCGAGCCTGGGGGGGTGGGGAGGAATCCGGGTTTAGTGGGTTTGCGAGTCTCACACTAGTCACGCAGGCTGCTAGTGGCGCATGTGCATCATGCATTACCGAAACCTCCCAGAACAAAAAAAAAAAAAAAGGGCTTAAGACATTGCCACCTTGCCTGTGTTTTTAGGACTTTACTTGTTACATGGATTCTTTGTCGGTATCTCCTCGCACTGAATTTGGATCTTTCTAGTGGTTTCGAGAAATCTGTGAATTCGTTGTAACGAAATAACTGTGTATCTACTTTACTGGCTTACGCCTAGCTTTAAACGCCCTGAGAATACGGGTCCACATGATCAGAGAGCAGTGCGCCTGGTTAATTACGGATTTTCACTGGCGTACATTAAATCACGTCGTGGTCGAACCCGCAATGTCTGGCGCCAGAATGACCGGTCAACTTTCTTAGATAATCATGTAATACAAATGACGTGAATATACTTATATATATATATATATATATATATATATATATATATATAATTGTGTTTGCACAAATAGCATGTTATAGTTAACGTAACATAAAACAAGAGTGTTTCAGATCTATTAAAAATGATTTTATTTGATTTGAATACATTTCTAGTGAAAAACAGTTTAAGTAAGGTCGTCAAATTTTTGGCTTTGCAAGCGGTATACGAAACACATTAATGTTTTGCACTCTTTTAAACATAAATAAGCCTTAATTACGTTAATGCATGCGTTAATATTAGTTATTATATTGTAATGTTGACGGTCATAGGATTGTTAGCGTGCAGTTTTCATTAAAAAAAACACCACAGCGAGAATAAACGTCAGAAACACTTCATCCTCACATGCTCAATTGTTTCGTCAGTTGTGTGGTTTATGGCACATCGTGTTGGGACCGTGGTTCACTCGTATTGATTCCGCCCAAGTTCGGCCAAAAACAATCAACGATCGTGCTGCGATAATGTACATCATTTATTGTGAGAGAAAAACATAAGATCCAATGATTGCCTCTGACAGAGTTTGCACTATCGCATGTAACGGCCGCTTCGTGAATCACGTGAGGGCATTCTGTTGGCCAGACGTGACGGTTTTGTTCATTCACGTTTCCACTCTGACAGAAATGGGCTTTGTCAGAAAAGATCCCTCTTCTGCACAAAATCGGCATCACGCTGCATCACCTCGGGGAGCTCAATTGACGAAGTTTTGAGGCCGCTCCGTATGGTCCGTGTGCTTGAGCTTTTGCGTTAGCTGAAACTTAAACAGAGATACATCGCTAGATTCGACCTTAAAATGCACAAAGTGCGAAAAACCAGTTGTTAGTCACGCCGTCGAGGCGAGGCGATGTTTTTTTCAGACATTGTTCCACACATCGTGTACTGAAAATGTCCTGTGACACTTTCGTCAAGTGCCGGAATGATGTTTTCACTGGGCCGGTTATGTCGAGTGAAATACATGCGAAGAGCTGGTCACCATGCCCGTACACAGTTTTCCTTATCGTGGTACATTTTCACAATCTCCGCGCGTCCTTCCGCTAAGTAACCAAGCTCCATCTTGAGTAGGTTTGGCAGCCGTACCCTGTTCACTCTATAAAGTGAGCAGATTGCGAAAAGGGTAGAGTTGAACGCAAGAAGTTCTGAAAGATGCTGATTATTCAAACTCTCTATATACCTATATATGTGCATATGTAATCTCCTCGACAGTCAAACAGATTTGCCACATCTTGGTTAAAGTTTCACTCCGATCATAGCTTCAGGATTAAATTTGGATAAAACGTTTAACCGTAACCTTGGGGTAGAGGTTAATTAGTAGGTTATTTTATTTCAAAAGATTCGCTCAGCAGCCTTGCACATCTAAGCGAACACTGCATAGCTGTAACAGAGGCAAGAAAAGAGCCGAACAATGCTGAGATTGCCTATCGAGTACCCCCGTTGTAGACGCCTTCAGAATAGAGTTTGGTCAACACATAAAAAAAAATTACTGGGCTAAAAGATGGAACTCCCAAACTGGAACAACACGCCCGCTTGGCAAGTACAGCGGACTCATAGAGACGGATGCACACCTTAGATTGTCATTGGCTACGACTGGAAGATATCGCGTGTGGACGAGTTGAGTTGAGGTTGTGAATCTTCCTCTAAATCAGCGATATCCTCTGCTTATTCCAAGTATTGTAGTAGACCTCCGATGGTATATACTTGCTTATATGCAACACATAATTGGAATGTTAATAAAGATGCAGGCAACTGTCCTGGGGAACCCGGATGCAGGGAAAAGTTTCGCTCCTGTCTCATGCCACAGCAGTCAGTGGAGAAACGTCTAACCGCGTCATTGTATGGAGAGTATTATAGACCTTATAAAGAGCGCTTTTCAATCTAAATACAGTTAAATAAAATCGACGGTTTCTTTTCATTGCAAGCATTTCCCCCAGTCACGTGTAATTTTGGAAGCCGGGCGCCGCTGGACGTTGAGTAATATAGCCGTGCTGGAACGGTTCGAAAAATTGGGATATAGGAGATAATTTTCACAAGTAGGGCGTTGAACACTAGAACACTCGCTGGTAGTGATTTTTTGAATTACTTTACGAATCCATCATATAAGCAGGTGTAATAAGAAGAATTGTGACCTAAAATATGGCATTGGTTGTCACCTCATGTTATATGTTATGTATATATATACATAAATATGTAGAATAGTAAAATAGCTGTAATATAGATAGTATTAGATTATACTTATTCTATTAATCTTCTGTATATGAATGTTCTATATAATATATCTATATATATATAATATAATATATATTGTATATTTGTTATTATCACATTTATAAGCGCGAAAATCTGTGTCTAACTATGCTCATATTGTATCCCAATCTAGGGTGTGTGTGCGCGCAACTGCCGCGGACTAGACAAATGCGCAACAGACATTCACAACAGGTGTAGCTAGATCAGGCTAGCTCGTTTGGGCCAAAAGCACTGCGTGAATGATGATGACCTCTGCTCGTTCTGCTGCGGTCTCGGCTGGGCCGGCACTATTCGCGGTTTCGCATTATCGACGACTGCAGATCGAGTCGGCGGGCTTGTTCGTTTTCACACCACTGCTACTGTAGTGTACTGACAGAGCCGTTCGGATGTTGATGGTCATGTCGAAGACTAAGACCACGACAATAGCAGCAACACCAGCAACATTAACAACAACAGCAACAGTAAAAACAGCAACAACAACAACAACAATAGCAGCAACAGCAACAGCAACAACAACAACAACAACAACAGCAACAACAACAACAACAATAGAGGCGACAACAGCAGCAACAACAACAACAACAAAAATAGCAGCAACAACAACAATAGCAGCAACAACAACAACAATAACAACAGCAGCAACAACAAGAATAATAACAGCAAGAACAACAACAATAGCAGCAACAATAACAACAGCTTGCTGTGACGGTACAGCAAAGAGATTCAGTTTCGTTCGTTGGCTCGCTGGTTGATGTGACGACGCCTCGGCTCAGCAGCCTTCCTTCTGACCTGTGTGTGCTCTTCCTATTCCTTTGTTGGGGCGTCGCTGTTGACTCGCATTGTCCATCGGGTCGGTTTGTCCGCGCTCGGCCCGCCGGCCACTACCTGTCTATCTACCTGTCTATCAATCTATACATATATGTCTGTCTTTTTATCAGTCAGTCACTGTAGTCAATCAATCAATCAATCAATCAATCTATCTATCTATCGTACGATCGATAGATATCTAGCGATATATTGGCAACAAGAACAATACGGCGGTGGCTGCACTAAAAGTTGTGTGACTAAACTATTGTACCAGTGCCGGTGGTAGTGGGCGCCACCAGATACCGGTATGTCGTCGTCGTCGTTGCTGCACGGTGAGTCGATTTTCATTCAAATCACGTACGTCTTTCGTTCTAGTATGCTTTCGATCCAGGCTTATAGGCGTTGTTGGGTTGGTCTCAGTCGCTGTGAGGCGGTTTGCAGGCCGCACGGATTCTAGTACGGGTGGGACAGCACAGCATGTGTGACGGCAGCGGCAGTAGCAATATAGTAGCAGCAGCAAAATTTTACGGCCATTGGGTGATAGACTGCATCTGCTGTTCAGCCTCGAGACATGGATACGGCGCTTTCGAGTCTTCGAGACCTTTTGCTACTCTGCACTACCAGTCTGTTTGTTTTGTGTTCGTTTTTGTCTCACTACTTCCAACTACTACTAACTATTATCGCTCGCAACTGCAGTTATTAACTACTAGTATTCATTCTGCTGAGCGAACCTTCTCGATTACCAACCATAAGTTGGCACTTGATTGTCAAGCGCGCATCCTATACGCGTGCCTTATGGCGGGTATGCATGTATAGCTTTGGCCTGCTCCGCTCAGCGAATTGATCGATGCGTTGATGCTGTCGCCGTTGTTGTTGTTGTTGCTGTTGTAGTTGTTGCTGTTGTTGTTGTTGTTGTAGTTGCTGTTGTTGTTATTGTTGGTGTCGTCGTCGTCGTCGTTTTTGCTGCAGTTGTTGTTGTTGTTGTTGCTGTTGTTGCTGCACTACATTGCCCGCCTTGGCAATAGATAGAGTCAGAGTAAGATTAGTAATATTACAAATATTGCTACAGCAGCGTAGCGTTGTCGTTGTCAAGCAAAGCCTCATCAAAGGCAGCTCAATGCCGACTCACCGAGCAAGTGTCAGAGCTGCCAACGCCGTCTCGTTTCTTTGTCGTTCTCTCTCTATCTCGCACTCAATCTCGACACGCTTGCCGTAGGTAGGCCGTCTGGCTGTCTGTCTGTCTGTATATCTGCCTGTCGGCGATTGTGCCGCCTTAGGCTAACAATCCAGGCCGTTCACCTCGGTCAACCTAGGCCGCTAGGACGACCGATCGTCGCTGAAGCTCGTCGGACGCCGATACTGTCGCGGAGGGCGGTAACTTCGACACGAAGGAGAGCAGCGGACAAACTCGAGCGTCGCCTCTCGACATTCAGATTCAGCGCCCTAGCGAAATACTCAACTCGCTACGGACTACACACCGCAGTATAGAAAAACTAATTTCAAAAAAAAAAGAAACAGCCCGCTCTCAGTAAGTGGATCGCATATAAATCTATCATGAATGAAATTGAAATGGACACAACTTACTAGCTAGCGGAATCTAACTAATTAACTAAGTAGCATGCTACACAGAGTTAGAAAATGCTATATAAATAGAGAATGCTTATAACAAGAAATACATTATTATTATTATTATTATTATTATTATTTATTACATGTTAAACAATGTTACAGTTGTGAGGTCTGAACGTAATATTGCATTTTTTTTAAATATTAATTTACTCCATGGCGCCTAAAATAGATGCCGCGTTCCCTCTGCAAACGGCCAAGGACAACGCTTGACTCAAAAATTGACCCTCTCTTCGGTCGTTTGTGACCTCCTGAATTCGCTTACTTAAATCTTGGAGAAATGCTTCGGTTCCCTTGCTGATTGGTCCTAGTGTCTCCATGGCAATAGGCACACAAATATATCTTGTTTCCAGTCCGGCATATTTAACCCGTTTTCTGGCGTCCGCGTGCTTTGCTACCCGCCCCGGCTCAACGGAGCTGTGGTGTAAATAGGAAGCCGCGGTTGTGCACGAAACCGTCGCATCCCAAGCTAAGGACTTCCCATGTGACCATAATGCAATGGTCACCCCATCAGGTCTTTCTTTGCCAGCGGACACTAAACCTCTCGGTTCAAGTGTAGATGGTATACCGGCTTTCCTAAGGGACCTTATGATCACACCGTTTAGTTCAGCATGTCTGGACGATCTACCGGCGCTCTATTATTATTATTATTATTATTATTATTATTATTATTATTATTATTATTTATTATTATTATTATTATTATTATTATTATTATTATTATTATTATTATTATTATTATTTTATTATTTAGTTAATACAATTGTGAGGTATGAACGTTTAAATCATGTTTATCCTGCTCCGTTCGCTTTCTGTCAGTTCATGGCGCCTATAATGGAAGCCACGTTCCCTCTACACACGGCCAAAGACATCATCTGTCTCAAAAACCTCCTTCACAGCTCGAGATACTTCCCTCGTTTTTCAGAGTCCGCGCGTTCTGCAACCCATCAACTGCGCTGTGGCGTAGCTAGGGCAAGACCGTCGTGCATGAAACGGTTACATCCCATGCAAGCTTTTACCATGTGACCATAGTGAAATGATGACCCCGTTAGGTCGTAGCTCACTACTATCCTACTTTTCGGCTCGGGTATGGATGGTATCCCTTCCCTTCTAAGGACTCTTCTTACTATGGCGTTAAATTCGGCGTGTCGTGTAAGTCTGCCGGGGAAGACAGCTTAGCGGCTTTTTAGACAGCTTAGCGGGTGTAGACCGTCAGAGTCAACAGGTTGACCGCATGACAAACATGAGAAAGGCTGGCAGACGGGCGTGCCTATCCTAAAGGCTGACAAACGTAGGGAAGGCGTTGGGGTCCAGCATGGAGCCAAGCTGACGGGAGGGCAGTGCTTGGAGCCAGCCCCCGCTGAAGGAATGTTGAGCCGCTAAAAAAAGGCACTCCGTTCTCTTGTTGATGTAAGGTCATCCTTGATATCCCTTGATGACTTCTTAGTCTTACAAGCGTCGAGAAAATGCTGGTTCACGTTCTCTTTCAGGGAGCCGGGGTCAAGTTGGCTCCCCATCGTCTCATCTGTCAACATAATAATTTTCTATAATACTGTTGTTGCATCTTCATTCACAAGTGATTCTGCTAGAGAGCCAAATTGATTCAATGATGCAGCAGACCACACTGCGGCGATATCGGTGGACCTTCTAATAGCAAAGCCTCCGAAGGCTTGCTCTTTTCACTAGTAGTTTCGTCGTAAGCAGCTAAGCCCTCAGTATATGCGAAGGTGGGGGATGCTCGCAACATATAGTGACATCTTGGTGAATCAAGACTGCGCCTCCACAGACAAAGGACCGCCTGTGGGTGCATATTTGTTAAACGTAGACGGGTTTTATAAGGGCTTCGCGTTTTGCACGAAAAACCCGTGGGATTCCTTCACACATGACGGGGGCACTCAGAACATCTAGGTCATTCTGTGTCTTGCAAATTATTCTAGGAAGTGCTTGCTACGGTCTGTAGATCCTCCGCCACGACGTCCGCCGGACCATCCAGGATTGCATCATCCAGATACCAGGCGTTAAAGGGGCTCTGTAGACTTGACACCAGATCAGATATGCCAAGACAAAACAACGCTAGCCCTAGTGGATCTCCCTGTTGGATGCCGGTTCTAGACTCTATGATAACATCTGTAGTCCAAGCAAGGATTGACGGATTTCTGTAGCCCTGCCACACCATCGGTAGGAGTCTTGGAGCCTTCCTTTGTACTTTATTAAACTTTTTATCTCTTCTTAATGTATTAAACACGTTTCCAAAGTCTAGTTTATTAAATGGAATTCTTGTCGGGCTCTCTGCCTGCAAAGAAGTGGCATGCACAGTGGCTTCCGCTCCTTCTCTTATGGCAACCCCAACTTGATGAGGAGAGACCGCTGTCACAATGGTATTTTGATTCACGGCCATGGCAATCTTAGAAGCCATTCTTCGTCGCCAATCCGCATACAATGGGTCTAATTCAGTTATGCTTTTAAAGGGCGTTTAGCGTTGCAGCATACAAAAATTAGCAGACAAAATGCCGGTAAGGTCCCATTGAGCACTGTAGACACAAAGGTACTTTGTTGGTTCAGTAAACGGTCTGAAGGAGGAATCGTCTGGTCGAGCATGTCTGATAGATGTCGAGGACGCAGACCATCAAAACCGACTCCACTTGTGAATGAAAAAGATCTAACGGCCTCATGTACCTGAAGTACCTCAATCTTATCAAGGTTGAAGGCGACCGGTTATTGGAGCAGCTCTAAGCGCTCTTGGTAATCAGGTGGGGAACATGGATGTTTCGTATGTGCGCATCTGTGCCTGTCCTATTTTCATCCCCATTCACGTGGCGTATCTTGTCGATAGTGCTGAGTGCAGTCGAGTCGGCGACACATTGAAGAGTCCTGGGATCTATTTCGGCTACATTCTTCTTAATTGATTTTGTCAGCGTCACTTCTTGATCGTTCTGACGCGGAAGGGCAAACAATAGCGATAGAAGCATCATGAGATAGTTCCAGCTCTTGAGGTTTAGCCTTGAGTTAAACTTGCTTAATGCTGTGGTGTATGCTGCGGCTCAACGTTCTCTTGCTCCGCGGGGTATGACTTTGGCAAGTCTTGAATTCTTGCGGGCACGTGTCAGAATCCGTACAAATGACGTCGATCAGAAGCCGATTGAAAGTCAGGGCCAGAGTTAGAAGGTATAAGATTATTAGGTCTCGGACTATTACCGATAGGTAGACTTCGAGGAGGAATCGGGGTGTGGAGGCGTGCTATATGGGCTTCCAGTCCTTTAGAGGTTCTTACACAACGACCACGCTGCGTGCAAACATACGGGGTCTGAGAGAGAGGAAAAGCCGTCGTTATCGGTGAATTCACTGGTGTTGTGTGATTGTTGGCTAGTCATTTAAAACTATTGTTTAGGTAGAATGATCAGCAGCTCCAGGAAGTGCTGGGAGCTCTAGGTATTCAGTACCGTCTACAACAGTCTTAATAAAAGCAATGCCAGTCTCAGACTCGAGATTTGATAACACGTTTTTGATGATTGGGTTCTCGTCGAGCCATGTCGAGAGCATGGATTTCAACTTCTTCCAGATTCTTAAGATTGCGGGGACAATATGTGAAGAATTATTTGACAAACTATTTTTTTTGTCAGTGATTTTGCAGGCATCCTCTTCGAGATCCGTTCTTGTTTTGTTTTAGCAGCCTACCTTGTCGGTGCAGCGAGTGGCGGAGGATTGCAGAGTACTGTCTTGCCATCTTAATGCAAAACCTGCTTGAGTTTTCGTGCGGCTGGTCGGACCACATCCGCGCAAGAAGCCTGTTTTTCGACAGGCTCAGAGCTGAAAAAAAGAGCCCACTCTCAGTAAACGGATCTGATATACGAGGTGTGTTCAAAAAGTATCGCGACTTTTGAATTTTCGCGGGTTACGTATATTCGAATTTCGATTTTTTGTGGCGTTATGTTGGTACTCATGTCTCTCACTTATGCCGACAAGCTCGGCCATTTTGAATGTTCACTTAATTGTTGACAGCTGCTTTGCTTGCACGTGTTTTGGATCGTCTTCGATTTTTACCTATTCAAAAAAATGGATCAAAGAACCTGTATCAAATTTTGTGTGAAAAACGAAATTAAGTGCGCGGATGCATTCCGAATGTTGACTGTGGCATACGGAGAAGCTACCTTGGACCGAAGCAACGTTTATCGGTGGTACAAAATGTTCTCAGAAGGCCGAGAAGATGTGAACGACGAAGAGCGTGCCGGACGCCCGAGCACTTCAACAACAGACGAAAAAATTAATGAAGTGGAGAAAATGGTATTGGCCAATCGTCGAATCACCGTTAGAGAAGTTGCTGAGGACCTAAACATATCGATTGGCTCGTGCCATTCGATTTTTATCAATGATTTGGGCATGAGACGGGTCGCCGCGAAATTCGTACCAAAATTGCTCAATTGCGACCAAAAACAGCATCGCATGAACATTGCTAATGAGATGTTGGACTCTGTCCGCGACGACCCAAATTTGCTCCAGAGGGTCATAACTGGTGACGAATCGTGGGTTTATGGTTATGACGTGGAAACCAAAGCTCAATCATCTCAATGGAAGCTGCCGCACGAACCAAGACCGAAAAAAGCGCGCCAAGTTCGGCCCAATGTGAAAGTTTTGCTGACAGTTTTCTTCGATTGCAGGGGCGTGGTGCATCATGAGTTCTTGCCACAGGGTAGAACGGTCAATAAGGAATATTACCTGCAAGTTATGCGCAATTTGCGCGAAGCAATCCGCCAGAAACGCCCGGATTTGTGGAAGAACAAAAATTGGCTTTTGCACCACGATAACGCCCCTGCTCACACATCGTTGCTTGTGCGCGAGTTTTTGGCCAAAAACAACACACTAATGATGCCGCAGCCACCGTATTCCCCAGATCTGGCCCCCTGTGACTTTTTCTTGTTCCCTAAACTGAAGAGGCCCATGAAAGGACGACGTTACGCTACGCTTGACGAGATAAAGACGGCATCGAAGGAGGAGCTGAACAAGATAAAAAAAAATGGTTTTTTGAAGTGCTTCGAAGATTGGAAAAACCGTTGGCACAAATGTATAATATCTCATGGGGATTACTTTGAAGGGGACAAAATAGATATTCATGAATAAATGAATAATTTTTGAAAAAACACAAAAGTCGCGATACGTTTTGAACACAATATGTACATATATCATGAACGAAATTGAAATGGACAGCTAGCCGAATTTAATTATAAAATAAATATAATTGACTAAGTAGCATACTACAAAAAGTTACTTAACCACTTGAGAACCTATTTAACACGATACAAAATGCTTATAACAAGAATCACTTTACTATTGTTATTATTATTATTATTATTATTATTATTATTATTATTATTATTATTATTATTATTATTATTATTATTATATTATTATTATTATTATTATTATTATTATTATTATTATTATTATTATTATTATTATTTATTATTATTATTATTATTATCATTATTAACTATTTCATTTTTCAACATGTCTCACACCATACTAACAACTGAAGTCGCTAAAAACTTCTCCCGTTTACACACATGACACGCTTTCTTCTACTAGGTAACTTGTCTTGACTATAGTTTTTACTCGTTTTTCACCTCAGGTTTAAATAATCTGACTGAGGTGAGTACACGAATTTCTTTGGGAAGTTCGGTTCAGATTGTCGGCAGGGTGTACGCGAGAGCATGACGGGTAGACTGCTTTAGAGCTACTGGCCTCACAAATTCCGTTGCACGTTGAGTTGTGGGTCTAACAGCAGCTTTTATAGAAAAAACAGCATCATCCGGAATAACCCTTCTATACATCTTAAATGCAAGCATGGCAATTTTTACCTTGTAAATATTCCTTAGTGGTGAAAGCTTAGTCTTGAAAATACTTACGAACCGAATCGCTACGGCGCAAGTTAAAAACTGCCCTGAGGACATCACTCTAACTGACCCTATGAGTTATACCTTTATTATGAACTCCCCAAATAGAGATACCATAACAAATAATTGGCACTAATAGCATTTTATACACTATAAGAAAACCCTTGATAGGCACAATTAGTTCTCGTAGAGGAGATAAAGATGAAATGTATTTATTTTACTATCATTTAGGCGTAATAACATCTAAGTGATCATGACATCTAAGCGTCTCATGTAAAGTTAAGCCCAGATATTTGATAGTAGGGGAGAGTGTCACTTCCGTTCCATTGAGCTTCAGCGTTTAAACCTGCGTAGTCTTTTTGGCAGGGTGAAACAACATGAGCCCAGTTTTGGTTGCATTTATCACCAGACCGAATTTTTCAAACACATGAACAGCATACTCTTCTAGTCTTCTGTACATCAGCCTCTATCGCAGATGGTTCAATACGAAAAACTAAGGTCATATCATCAGCATAGACGATGGGCGTACAGGACCCTCCTGACGCAATCTCTTCAATAATGAAATTGATCAAAATGATAAATATAAACGGTTTTAAGATTGACCTTTGCGGCGTCCCGATGTTTACTCTTTCTAAGGGCGATTCAAAACAACCTACATTTACTGCTTGCTGCCTCTCCGCTAGGTATAACCTAAAGCAAGACACAATAGTGCTATCACATCCAAGATTTTGAGCATATGTAAAAACAACGAACGATTACACAGTTGAAGATGGCAGAAACATCGAAAAAGACGCCGAGGCAAAGTTGGTTGTTTTGAAAAGAATTGGCCATCTCTTGATATATTAGATGAGCGAGAGCAAGCTCCGTTGAGTGTGCCTTGCGAAATCCAAACTGATTCCTCGAAAAGAAACCAAATGAACTAAGATGCCCTTTGCATCTGAACTTAATTACCTTTTCATATATTTTTGAGAGGTAATCTACTAAAGAAATTGGTCGGTAATTTTTCGGATTTTTACAATCTTCCTAATTTTTAAATAAGGGAATAATTATGGACACCTTTAGTCTAGAGGGAAAAACACCAGTAGTCAGGACACGGTTTATAATATGCGCCAAAGGACGAGAAAGAGTGACGGAGGACAGCTTTAGCAATCGGTGTGGGATTCTTGCAGCCTCAACTCTCTAGGAAGCCTTTGTGGATTATAGCCCTCTCTGTGCCTACGGCGTACTCACTGGGAAACAAAAGAACGACTCATTTCCCTTGATCCACGTGGCTACCAGAGCTGGCTGAACGTTTTCCTTGACTTGGAGAGCCTTTACTGTATTGGAGCCCACCGTAGCAAAATTGTGGTTTAGCTCCGTTACTATCTCCGTTGGCTCAGTCAGAAACCCAGAACAGGCTTCCAGAGTAGAGGAAGATGCCAGCGGTAAAGTTGTTAACGCTTTGCCGCAAGCGCCTCAGTTTTGCAAAAAATAAAATTTATTTTAAATGCTGTTTCAAATTACTCTGGCAGAAATTGTCAAAGCAAATGTTATATTCATTGACTAACAAGTTACTGAAAACTTCAAACGCTTCTTCCGTGCGGTCAGCGTCATACTCTTTTAACCAGCTTATACGGGCAACTCGGTCAAATAACAAACTGACACTCTCCCGATCATGTATCCTTATTAAGGCTTAGGGAGCAGATAGGGCCTCTGTAGCCGGAGATAAGAACACTTCTGGTACACCACACGACCAGGCAGATTTCCGGGAAATCCTCGCAATTTCTAATAGCAATATGGTTAATACAGGTACCGAAAACGGGGCAAATATTATTATTATTATTATTATCATTATTATTATTATTATTATTATTATTATTATTATTATTATTATTATTATTATTATTATTATTATTATTATTATTATTATTATTATTATTATTTACTCATCGCGCCGACAATGAAAGCGGCGTATTCCGTTGGAATGGTACGGAATGCGAAGTCGACAACCACGGTAACTGCTATGTTTCACAGGAGGAGAAGCAGCCGCAATGGATAACAAGTTTCAATGCCCGTGGTGTTCAATGTGCTTTCTTGCGAAGAGGGTTCTGCGAAGAATTCAGATTTTCGCAGAAAAGGTTTCACAACCGCCGCCTAATCCGCGCGCTCCACTGGTGAGACCTTTCGTTCAACCTGCCAGCCAGCAAATTGAGGGCCGTCACCAGGCCAATACCAGCCGCCTTCTTCTCCCCCCTCCTCTTCACCGGTTACTCACTCACGTCAAGATGATACGCAAGGTGCCGCGTAGGATCCCGAATGAAGGGTCTTCCACCGTCTGGTCAAAGATGTCGTGAAAAACAATGACGAAACGAGCTGGATCGCGGTGCTTACCCTCGCTCCAAAAGTCCTCCACGTCGACAAAGAAACAAAAAAAAGCCATACCCTGGCCAGCGTGGTCAGGGAAATGGTGGCCCTTTCCGGAGGTGCCGATCTGATTCGCGTGGAGGCCGAGGGTTGAGGCAAACGTGTAACGACGGATAAAGCCCGCGCTTAGATCGCTGCTCTTAAGCTTTCCAGTCATTTTAATGCGCGGAGCGCCACTAGAGTCTTATCTTCCGATGACGCGATTGCGCTCGTAACGGATAGTTAATTATAGAGATGGTGGCACACAAACGAGGGCAGATGACCGTCATCTGGCGTTCGGGCCAAAGACGCAATCAAACTGACCAAAGAGCTTGGAAAGAAGCTCTTTGAGGTCACAGAGGAGCTAAGATCGGCCGCATTCCTCCAAGAGGGAGACAGAGATATTGGAACTACAGAGAAGCAAAAAACGTTAAACCCCGGCCAGAGATGGTACCAGACCACGACAAAAATAAATTGCCAGGATCACAAGCACAATAGAGAAAAATAAAGGTGGAGAATATTATAAAGTTCCTTGGGATAACACACATCCAGGTTAGCAAGACGCCAGCCCAAATGCACGAGACGGTAACCCGTCACGCGAGAAGGAGCGCCGTTAGCTGTTTACTTTTGGAAGGTCCTAAACACAGTGAGCAGAAAAGGTCGCAGAGGCGTTCTGAGGAGAACAATTCTACGCACCAATGGACTTTTGTCTGAAGGAGAACGGAAAGCGATGAAGTTCAAGAGTCAAGACAAACAAGATAATAGAGAATGCAGTTAGGAAAAGTCCGGTAAAGGGCGAGGTGACAGCCGAGACACTCAGTAGAAAATCCAAAGAAGCCATAAAAAGTGCTACAGAGGCGTTCAGCAAACTCGATGGCATGTTCTGCCTTTTAGAAAAGAAGTGATCGGCAAGCGCTCAGCAAAAGCGGAGACCAGCGCACGCCCAAGAGCGATGAAAAAACGGCTGGAAACAATATAATATGAGGCACACAACGAAGCCCCCCTTGGCCAGTGATTGCCTGCCTGTTGTCAGAGACAAACGAAGCACCAACAAAGGCAAAGGACAAAGACGGCAATTTGACGGTCAGACTGTGGCAAGAATATCGCGACCCGGAATAAGGGCCGCGGAAAGAGGTTTTCGTGGGTAATGATCGACGGGGACGGAGAGACTCAAGACAGAGGTAGCTAGGAACAATATTCTTAAAAAAACATGCAAAAGAAGCACGTATCCTCAGCACACCGCGGCGAAAAAGAACTACACCGAAATTCCGGTGGCCCCACGAGGCAGAGCGTGTTTGTACCCTAAATGTAGTCCTGCATTAGGAAAGCTTACACATCGCACACAAAATTGCTACATAACTACAGGACATGACGAAAAGCTTTCTTATCAAGCGAGTCATCTAGAAAGGTGAAGCTAAAAAAATAACAGTTAAGATGTCACAGTGGTCGATTGTGGAACCCGTTCCATGGGGGGGGGGTTAGCATACAACAGGATTTGAAAAATAAAGTGAGTACATGGTGCAATCGCAAAAATATAACATGATATTGGAAACAGGGCAAACTAAACGGTGGAAGAGGTAGACACTTGAATGAAAAACGCTACCTGACCCTAGCTGTCAACGTTCTGCTGTGAGGAAAAAATTAAAAAAATGCCACGAACGCTGCATCATTGTATAGAGACAAGTGAAATGCTTGCGTCATATGATTCAAAGCTATGACGTCCAGCTCCAGCATCAAGTACTCGCAAAATAGTCGCTGTATTCGGTCGAACAATGCCGCGCACGTATAAGACCAGTAGCCAGAAACCAGAGAAGAAAGCAGAGTAAACATATAGGAGTTTCCAAAGACGCAGCCATAACACGAAGTATAAACTGTTGGCAGGAGACATGGGACGCTCCGGAAGATACAGAGGAAGCAGACCCAAGAAGAGAACTGGTAATGATATCCGCTTCCGCCATTACCTGCACCGCATAGAAACACTTTAGGACTCAAAGTGCCAAAATTGCGACGAAAACACAGAAGGCACAACGAATGACGTACTTTTCATCTGTGAAACATGTGAATTAGGAAGACAATAGATGCACCTGGTACTTAGTCAGGCACTGATGACCTTAACCTTGTCCCTTGATGATGGAAAACTAGGAGCATTTTCCTGAGCCCTTTCCTTAAAAAGTAGGGAACACATTATAATATAGCATCGCGATAAGAAAACCCGCAATTCGGTATTAACATTGCTGTCAGGCCTGTTTTACTCTAAACATTTAAGGAGATCCGGAAATGGAAAGTGTTTACGATTATTACGAAGAGCGCAGCACTAAGGGCCACGGCAGACCGTTGGGGGCAGCCCAAGGATTGCCCAGAGACGTTTAAGATTATCGTGGACGCACTAGTAAGGGAGGGACGATCTCCAGATTACTGGAAAAAGGCCCACCTGACACGTATCACAAAGCCGGAGAGAGTGTTAAATTCGATTTAAGCCTATAAACCCGTCCGCCTTTTTAACACAGTAGTCAAGGCGGTAGAATTTATACTTACCAGCAGACTTAATGATACGAGCGACTTAAGAATGCGAGAGACATCCCAGACAATTAGTATGCTTCCGCAAAGGAAGGTCAACACTCTCAGGCAAGTAGAATGTTCAGCAAGGATAACTAAAAAAGATAAAGTCAACATTTCTGCCATTGATTTTGCTAGATGTAAATATTGCGTACATCAATGCGAACTGAGAAAAAATCAAAAATGTAGGGGAGAAGAAGAAGTAGCAGCTTTTCTCTGATGCTTCACAACTGCATAGGTAAACAAACGAAGTGTCAGTTTCAAGGATCAGTAATGCGAGATGGCTTCAGGTGTCTCACAGGGGTTAGGTTCTACGCTGTAGTGCACTGTCAGGTGTTGGAGTAGGGCAAGTTCTGTGGAGTTGACTTTATCGTGCATGCATTCTACCTGGCGATCCTAGTTATTGCGAGAAACAACGCGCTGCTCTAAGATAAACATACATATTGTTTATTTCGCAATAATTTTGCATTTCAAGATGGTACATAAATACAATACAATCGTCATTATATACAATTTTAACACTTTAGCGACCGTCCCACCGGGCAAGAAAGTGCAAAGACCGCCGACGCGGCTGGCAGCTCGCTGCGTGGTATTTAGCGCATACCTGCGAGCAGAACCGGCAACGACATTGATCGCCAACTTGGTGAAATCCTTGAGTCGAACACACCAAGTGATGATAGCCATGTACAATGTACCTTGTGTACACGTGCCGGCTAGTGCATGCCATTCCTTCCCAAAGCTCCCTTGTGAGGTACACATCTAACTGCGCTACCTCAGCCGAGGCCTCGGTCACTTTTCCCTGCCACTCCAACAAAAATTGTTGAAGTGGCATTGTAATAGGTGACTTAAGCCTGACTCTGATTATTTCCACTGCCGGTCCGCAACCCGCTAGCAGGTACACAAAGCGATTCCTTGCCGTCCGCGGCAAGCAAAGAACGCGCTTCATATATATTGTGAAGCATCTTTCTAGCTGCGCAAAATTTGCGGTGGAAAGATGGCCCCACACCCTGCCAAGGCTGTAGCTCAACATTGGCACAATCTTAAGCTCAAAAAGACGCAATGCAGCACTCAGAGACAGTCGTCGAAGATCTCTCACCTCTGTGTGAATAGAGGCAATAGCCGCCCGACACCTGTCGCCGATGTGCTTGGTGCGGTTGGCCACAGCAGGGTATTACGTCTGCTGCAGCCAATCGACCCCCACGGCGAAACTTAATGGCTTTCGTCTTCCGCGAATTTATTTGTAGGCCCCTACGGTGAAGGTAACCTTCTACGTCGCCGACAATACGACGAATGGCACCGCGGTCCCGGTGGGCCACTACTATGTCATCCGCGTACATAACAACGACGGCGTTTCTAAACTCCTTCCGCACGTGGCGGGCTAGGTCTGCAATGAGCAAAGAGAAGGCTAGGCAACTGAGAGGATCCCCTTGAGGGGTCCCTACGTTTTGCCTCAGCTGCAAGGTGTCTTCGCCCCTTATGTTTACTTCAAGGCGGTCTTCAGCAAAGAAGCTGGAGAGCACTCGTATAAAAGAACCACCCACCCCAGCATGTCGAAATGAATCGACTAGTAAGTGACGGGGAGCTTTGTCGAAGGCCTTGACACAATCAATAAAGACGGCGTACAAGTGGCCCCCGGGCACAGCCAACACCCGCTCAACTTCCGACTGGAGTACGTGGATCGCGTCCTGTGTACCTCGACCCTTCCTGAATCCGAATTGCTCCGGAGGTAGGGTCTTCTCCACAGTTGGAAACACCCTCAAGATAATCAACTTGGCGAAGATTTTCTTAAGAGTGCGTTCCGACGCGATACCCCGGTAGAGATTTGGATCGTCCACGTTGTCACCGTATTTGCCCTTGAATAGCAGTGTAAGCCTGGCGTCGTGCCAAACCTGGGGTATGTGTCCCCCGCTGAGTATCTGATTAAACAGATTACACAGCTCCCCTGCAAAAACATCGGACGACTCAGCCCAGTGTTCGTAATAGATCCCATCAGGACCACTACTCTTCCTCTTGGGCAACCCGCGCAAGATCTGCACCACTTCTTCCACCGTAAACGGCGAATTCATGCAGTGCTGCTCCAGAGTGAGCGGTCGCTCAATAACTGGGTTAGGCGCGGGGGCGTTTGCATCGAGCAGAAGCGCACTAAAGTGCTGCCGCAACTGCTCCTTTGTCATGCTGTGCATGCCTTTGCTCAGCCGGCGAACAATGTAGACATGGGGTTCGCGCTCTGCTCTCTGAAGCATGCGAAACTCCTCCTCCTCATCATACCGGCGCTTATTCTCCGCGAGCAGTTTCTTGTAGGTTGCTCTATGTTGGCCATAAAGCGCCCTACGATCAGCAACTATCTGGGGGTCGGGGTGCAGAGCCCGTGCTCGGCGCAGGAGCCCCAACACTTCCCGACGTTTTAGGTAGCAGGCCTGTGTAAACCAGGGCCGCGCCCGTCTTTTTCTGTACTTCTTCTGGACTACAGCCGCTTTGACAGTGGCCTCCAAAGCGTGGTTGCTTTGTTCAATGTCAGAAGTTGATCTCAGGAGCCGTAATTTGCGCGTTAATACACGCAAATCTAGCTGCCTAGACAAGTACGTTGTCGGCTGCCGCCGCGGGGCGCGCCCCTGGCCAGGCAGACACAGAGACGCTAGCACCGGCAGGTGCTTCCGTGCTGGAATATTAAGGACCTTGCATCCCTGAAATTCCGTCGGATATTGAAGGTTATGAAACAGGAGGTCGATAGTGCTTCTTCCACTTTGGCAAACGTACGTGAATTTATCACGCTCATTCGCGCAATGCAGGCCTCTATTCTCCAGAAGCGTAAGAAGCACATCGCCCTTCCTGTCGGTGGCGCCACTATCAATACGACAGTTGAAGTCGCCGCCGACCAGAGTGGGTAGCTGGAGGTTTAGTCCCGCTAGACCAGCACTGATCGCATCGGCAACCTCAACGTCATCGTAGTGAGGTGGCAGGTAGAACAATGCGAGGTTGAAACTACCTGAGGTGAGTGTCATGCAACACTCACCTCGACACACACATTGCATTCGGGGTGACCCTGTTCGTAAATAGATTGAAAGTCCACCTACTGGTCTTCCCCGCCCTCCGTCTGGAAGATTCGCTAGCAGATGAAAACCTCGCATCTCATCGAGATGCAGTTCCACTCGCATAAAAGTTTCCGTCAAGAGTACAATGTCCACACCTTTAAACAAACGTTCTGGTGCTAGCTGTAAAGCCCCAGATAAACCTTCACAATTCCAAAGTAATAATTTGCAGCTGTGAGCAGCATGCAGCTGCCTTGGCAGAAGGCGTCATTGCTGTCTAGCTGTTAAGCCATGCCCGTCAGTAAACTCTTCGCATACCCTAGCCTGAGCCGGCAGAGCCCCCAGCCAGCGCCGGAAACTCACGCCTTTCGGCCAGAAGGCGCTACTTGAAACGTTACTAAAGTCACTATCACCAAAGGCCACGCAGAAGACGGAGTCCGGCCGGGAAACTTTGAGTTTCCAAATAGCACGCACTACAGTATGTCTCCCGGTTAGCCAACCACGCAGCTGCTCTAAGATAAACGCTACCTTGGAACTTGGATAACCACTGAGGAACCTGACAGAGCTGACTGCCAAGAGGAAGGTCTGCCAAAGCCTCGAGTGACCGGCTCACTTGTTGTTGCTTACCGCGAAATCTTGGACTCGCAATGTGGCTGCTTCTTGGATATTTTTTAGCATACGTGGTATGTCTGGTCAACATTGATTCCATTCCACGTATGGCACAAGGACACCTATTCAGTAATAATAATAATAATAATAGGTCGCCTACGGGCAGGACCCACCGCACTCGCCGTTCGAAAAAGACCCCAAGAACAAGTAAGTCTGGCCATAGCGCCGATACCGGTTCGTCGCTCTCGGGACTGGCTGATCTTCTGCAGGGAATTAGACCAGAATTATCTGCCGTGTTGAGGTCTCTAGAGAAAGCATTGCGACCTCTCATGGGACTGCTTTTCGTGGTGGGCAAGTTAAAAGGTCTCGCCTTGTAATGACAGACCACAACGACAACACGCCTCCGTTGGGGTCCGTGCAGTCGGACCCCAACATGCTCCCCTGCCCAACTTGCGGGCTTTTGTTTACACGAAGAGGTCTACGTCGACGCATAACGACAAAGCATGGAGGGGTTGCTTATAACATGGACGACGAGTCACAGCCCTCGAACTCTCGGTTTACCGCAGATGGGTTAATCGGCGTCACTCGCCGCTGGCGGTTGGTCCGCATTTTGCCAAAATCAGTCCGTAGGAACTAGCCAAAGAGTTCACCAAGGTCCTGTGGTCAGTCGCAGAGAACAACGACGACATGGCCTGGCTTTCTCTGTTCTCCTCCGGCAGCGGACAGTTGACACCGTCCGGCTAGCCATTACCAAGCTCTCGGAAAGCGACGTTTCTTCAGCGGCCAGGGTCTTAATCTCAGAAGACACGCTGGCAAATCTCAGAAGACACGCTGGTCCCCCGCTCTAGGAGCTGCCGCCGACCGGCTTGCGGCTACCCTGGCCAAAGTCGTTGATTTTCTTCGCTGGGGTTCGCCGCTTTCCGAATGGCGACCGCTCATCTTTGGGGTCCGACTTTTCGCCCTTAAGAAGAAAGATAGCAGCGTAGGCCCATCGCATGTTTATCTGCAATCCGGAGACTGGCGGCAAAGATTGGCATCTTTGAGAACAAGGCAGACATCTCACATGCTCTTGGTGTCCATCAGCTTGGGTTTGCAACACCGGGAGGATGCAAAACCGCAGTACACTCGAAGCTACCCTTGTGGTCAAACTTGACTTCAGAAACGCCCTTAACAGTATTCGGAGGGACCACTTATTGCGTGCGGTGAAAGCATGTGCCCCGAGTATATTCTACCAGGTGGAACTAGCTTATAAAGAACCTTCCTGCCTTCTCCTGCCGCATGATGTCATAATGTCGCAAACTGGGGTGCAGCAGGGCGACTCATTGGATCCCCCCTGTTCTGCCTGTCTGTCAAGGAGTTGGTCGACTCTCTTGAGTGCCCTCTAAACGTATGGTACTTGGACAAAGGTGTTCTGGGTGGCGCCCCTGATGCGGTACTGAGAGACATTTACCGAGTCATTGAGTTTGCTAGCGGAGGGGCCTGCCCTTAAACCATGCAAAATGTGAGGTCCATGCTGTAGGAGGTGCTGCTGACTCCGAAGTGCTAGAGGCTCTCCCAGGGTACAAGACTATGGGCATGGATTTAGAGTTGCTAGGCGTCCCCCTATTCCCACAAGGAGTTCCGGATGTCCTCGAAAGGTGGCTGGTCAGGCTAGAAAATGCAATGTGTGCACTCACTTGGTAGGTTCTCACCAAAGCCTTTTTCTTCTGATATCATCATTTTCGGCCTTTCGTCTCAACCACTTGTTTCGAAGGGCAGACTGTTCGCGAGCTTCAGAAATCCTTAAACGACTCAACGACCGCGTGATGTCTACATTAGAGGCGTTGCTGAACCTCAGCCTATCCGCTTATGCACGCCAACAAGCTCTACTCCCCGTTCTTTGGGGTGGCCTAGGGCTACCTGATGCGACTGTCTTTTCGGAGATAGCTCTGGCAGCTTCCCTCCATAGGTCTATGCAACAGGCAAGAACCCTCCTCGATTCTGTTGCTCTCACGGACTTAGAAGCTCGATTGGAGACAAGCCACTGCAGAGAAGTTGCCCTGTGCGGCCACGAGCTCGCCGAGGCTGGACACCAGAGAGAACGGTCAGCAAGTCTATATGCGTAAAGAGTCGAAAACCTCATTGCGGAATGCGCCACGGACGCCGATAAGGCCAGGCTGCGCGCCGTCTGCTCCAGAGGGGCGGCCGCATGGCTCCACGCCATGCCCTGTGCTCAGATCGGAACCCTGTTAAATGACGAGTCGGTGAGGATCGCGGTCGAACTTCGTTAAGGGACAGACCTTGTGTACACTCATGCCTGCGTGTGCAGAGACGTCGACCAGCCAGATGGACGCCACGGGCTGTCCTGTATTGTCAGCGCACGTCGACGAGAAAGACACCAAGCTTTGAACGAAACCTTTAGCAGAGTTCTACGATCCAGTGGTCTACCATACTTCCTGGAACCCGTCAAACTAGACAGGGAGAGCGGGAAGAGACCTGACGGTCTGACCTCAACTCCGTTCGAGCGCGGATGCATGCTGGTTTGGGACGCGACAGTTACTGACTCATTAGCCCCTTCAATGCTCAGCGCTGGCGCGGCTCGGGCTGGTCATGCATCGGCTCTCGCCAAGGCAGGCAAGGTTAAAAAGTACCAGAACATCGGTTACCCGTACTAGTTTTGCCTACTTGCCTTCGAGGCCCTTGGCGGGCCGGGTCCGTCTACTCGCAATTTGCTACAGAAGGTCGGGAAGCTGCTGCTTCTAGCCAGCGGAGATAAGCGAGCGGGTGGTTTCCACAGACAGCGTCTGTTGCTGGATGTGCACCCCGTAATGGTGCGCACGTTCGCAGGGACCCAAATGTCATGGTCCGACCGTGAATGATTGATTACTTTGATTAAATTCTATAATAACAAAAAAAAAAAAAAAATAATAATAATAATAATAATAATAATAATAATAATAATAATACCAAACCAGCATGCATCCGCGCTCGAACGGAGTTGAGGTCAGACCGTCAGGTTTCTTCCCGCGCTCCTTGTCTAGTCCGACGGGTTCCAGGACGCATGGTAGACCACTGGATCGTAGAGCTCTGCTAAAGGTTTCGTTCAAGGCTTGGTGTCTTGCTCGCCGACCTGCGCTGATAGAACAGCCCGTGGCGTTCATCTGGATGGACGACGTCTCTGCAGACGCAGGCATGAGTGTACACAAGGTCTGTCCCTAAACGAAGTCTGACCGCGATCCTCACCGATTCGCCATTTAACAGGGTTCCGATCTGAGCACAGGACATGGCGTGGAGCCATGCGCCCGCCTTTCTGGAACAGACGGCGCGTAGCCTGGCCTTATCGGCGATTCTTTGCTCATACGAGGTGTGTTCAAAAAGTATCGCGACTTTTGTGTTTTTTCAAAAATTATTCATTTATTCATGAATATCTATTTTGTCCCCTTCAAAGTAATCCCCATGAGATATTATACACTTGTGCCAACGGTTTTTCCAATCTTCGAAGCACTTCAAAAAACCATTTTTTTTTATCTTGTTCAGCTCCTCCTTCGATGCCGTCTTTATCTCGTCAAGCGTAGCGTAACGTCGTCCTTTCATAGGCCTCTTCAGTTTAGGGAACAAGAAAAAGTCACAGGGAGCCAGATCTGGGGAATACGGTGGCTGCGGCATCATTAGTGTGTTGTTTTTGGCCAAAAACTCGCGCACAAGCAACGATGTGTGAGCAGGGGCGTTATCGTGGTGCAAAAGCCAATTTTTGTTCTTCCACAAATCCGGGCGTTTCTGGCGGATTGCTTCGCGCAAATTGCGCATAACTTGCAGGTAATATTCCTTATTGACCGTTCTACCCTGTGGCAAGAACTCATGATGCACCACGCCCCTGCAATCGAAGAAAACTGTCAGCAAAACTTTCACATTCGACCGAACTTGGCGCGCTTTTTTCGGTCTTGGTTCGTGCGGCAGCTTCCATTGAGATGATTGAGCTTTGGTTTCCACGTCATAACCATAAACCCACGATTCGTCACCAGTTATGACCCTCTGGAGCAAATTTGGGTCGTCGCGGACAGAGTCCAACATCTCATTAGCAATGTTCATGCGATGCTGTTTTTGGTCGCAATTGAGCAATTTTGGTACGAATTTCGCGGCGACCCGTCTCATGCCCAAATCGTTGATAAAAATCGAATGGCACGAGCCAATCGATATGTTTAGGTCCTCAGCAACTTCTCTAACGGTGATTCGACGATTGGCCAATACCATTTTCTCCACTTCATTAATTTTTTCGTCTGTTGTTGAAGTGCTCGGGCGTCCGGCACGCTCTTCGTCGTTCACATCTTCTCGGCCTTCTGAGAACATTTTGTACCACCGATAAACGTTGCTTCGGTCCAAGGTAGCTTCTCCGTATGCCACAGTCAACATTCGGAATGCATCCGCGCACTTAATTTCGTTTTTCACACAACATTTGATACAGGTTCTTTGATCCATTTTTTTGAATAGGTAAAAATCGAAGACGATCCAAAACACGTGCAAGCAAAGCAGCTGTCAACAATTAAGTGAACATTCAAAATGGCCGAGCTTGTCGGCATAAGTGAGAGACATGAGTACCAACATAACGCCACAAAAAATCGAAATTCGAATATACGTAACCCGCGAAAATTCAAAAGTCGCGATACTTTTTGAACACACCTCGTATAGACTTGCTGACCATTCTCTCTGGTGTCCAGCCTCGGCGAGCTCGTGGCCGCACAGGGCAACTGCTCTGCGGTGGCTTGTCTCCAATCGAGCTTTTAAGTCTGTAAGAGCAACAGAATTGAGGAGGGTTCTTGCCTGTTGCATAGACCTATGAAGGGAAGCTGCCAGAGCTGTCTCCAAAAAGACAGTCGCATCAGGTAGCCCTAGGCCAAGTTTGATCGCTGCAAGCCTCTATAGAAGGTTCGATGCAAACAACCAGCGAAAGTTGAAGACGGTGTCACCAGGGTGGATTGGTCATCTATTCTCGACTCAACAAAAGTTTGAAAAAAAGAAGTCAGCTACTGGTCGAAGACAAGGAGCTGAGGGAGGTCCAGGAATCGACGCATTTCTTTTCATCTATCAGTATAAAAACTACATTTTTGATCCCCCTCAAGAGACGGTTGACAGATTTTTGCTCGAACCACTGGAACTCCGAGCCCAACGCAATTTGATTTAGTGTTATCACAGCTCAGAAACTGCAAATCGCTGCTAAAGACGTGACGACAGACTCACTCGAGAAAGGTGGAAACATGCCTGGTAGATAACGCTCTAAATTTATTGACATCTTAGCGGTTTCTCTAGCTGCCGTTTTTATATTTCAGTTACAACGGGCTTGTTTCCAGAATGCTCCAAGGCATCTGCGGTGACTCCTATATAAGAATAAGGGCGGAAGGGACCAACCTGGTAACTGTTGCCCGATAATCTTGGTGTCTTTTATCTCAAAAGTATTTGAAAAGCTTGCTAAACAACAGCTAGAAAGCCATTCTAGCGATTTAAATTTCTTCTCTAAAAATCTATTCGGATTTAGGGAGGCACGATCAACTAAGTTGGCATTGGGACTTATCTGGTAGGATAGCGTTCGACTGACTCAACCACTCTAAATTTCTTAGGATACTCCATCATCGTCTTGTCGTTAACTCGACGAGAACGACGAATACACTCGTTATTTACCACACATCACAATTGTCATTAAGACAGAAGTTCACTGCCTTTTTTTAGATAACTCCCAAGGTTGCAGGTTATATCTCTCTCCGAGTGGGCGGCTTTGTTATTCCTCTCAGCTCAGAGGTAAAATGCCTTGGCATTGTGCTACACGAGTATATGAAATGGGACAGTCAAGTGAGGTCAGGTGTCAGGGTCTGCTACGCCGTAGTGGCCTCACTCATGCGTTTGACGAGAGCGAAGCTTAGCGGGTCCTTCTGATACGTGTCTATAAAGCGCTTGTGGAGCTAGATTCAACTACCCTAAACAAGCTCAAAATCGTTCAGAAGGACGCGATTATTAGCCATAATTGGCCTTCCTCGTCGCGCGGTTATGACTTTGTAGTACACTAGGCTCGGGGTTTCTAGATTTATCAGCTAACACGTTTAAGCCTATAAGATGCAAAACAATGAAATCTCATCAGATTGCGCTTTCGACTTCGTCATAACCCCAGTGCGGCCGCAGACCTACAAGAACCGACTCAGGGTGTCAGCGTTCAGACTCACCCTTTTTCGACACTCCCTGGCCTATATGCTGCCCACCATATGGAATGAGCTACCATTGGCGCTTCGAAATGCAGGCCGGGCCGTTGTTTTTAAACGACATCTTCTCTTGCAGCTGAAGAACGAAGAAACACATGACTCCTAGTGAAATGTTTAGAATTTATATTACTAAATAGGTCTTACACTTGTATTGGGTGATTTATTAGGTTTTAAAGTTTTAGTGTGGTAATTATACTCCTTTTGGTTGCTTTATTGCTTACGCTTAGTTTTTTTACGAGAGAAGTGTTATAGGCTAACCACGGGCTGTAGACAATTAAGGTTTTGTGTTGTCACACTTTGTCACATCCAGTAATAGGTGCTTGTGCTAAATACAAAAAATCTTCTTAGATTTTCACCCGCAAAGAGACTAAAATCAAATGAGTTCATTGTTCACGTATGTTACGTTGGATCAATTTATTAACGTCCTTTGCATTCATTTATTAACTACACAAATTGGGGTAAACACGTTGCACGACAGATAGATTTCAGCACATTTAACTGAATTATTTCTTGCCATATTTGCCAACGCGTAACATTTCATCGATTTGGCTCAGAAGCGGTGACTAGGCGCTACAGCTTTACATGTCTTATAAGCACGATGTGGTCCGTCGTATCGTCAATTTAGGCTTTTCTGTTTGATCGCTCGAGTCTAGTAGTCCCATGTCAGCATGTTTTAAAGGCACTCTGTTCCAGTCACGGAAGCAGATTTGATACTGACATTTTTGCTGGATAAAATGCCAACACTTTATCGGACCAAGCTTGGCAGAATGCGCGTTCGTCACAAACGGCGTTCTGTCATCTTCAACACCTTGTGGGCGATACTTTTAATCTTTGGGTTAGCTCTTGCCTTCCTTATAAAATTGACCAGTTATTGCTGCAGAAATACAACGGCGCGTATACTACCACAAGAGTACGTCAATATATTACCACTTGAGTTACGAAAAAAACTCCAAATTAAAGTGTGGATGAAGAAGCGCGGTCATGTTAATATCAACCGTGCGACACCGAACAGCTGAATGAGATTTTCACATTAAGAAAGCGTTGGACAAAGTTTATATATATATATATATATATATATATATATATATATATAAACTTTGTCCAACGCTTAAAACGATTTTCTCAGACAGTGCCTGTCACTGTATGTGCAACGGGGCAAAGCGGCCTTATTTTTTTTGCTCTAGGAGGTTTCGGTAATGCATGATGCACATGCGCCACTAGCAGTCTGCGTGACTAGTGTAGGTTTCACATACCCACTAAACCCCAATTCCTCCCCACCTCCCCAGGCTCGGTACTACTTTGGAATTACTTCGAAGCCATGGGAGAGGCGTTTCTACCGTTCTCCTCTACTCCCTCTACTCAGCTCTATCTCTCTCTGTCATCCCGCATGTTTACCTGCGGTCTGATAGGGCGTTACTGCCATTTTGTAAACCGTCCTGTGAGTGTGCGTCGAGACCGTGAGGGCCCGGCTGCTCCCCACTCCCTCCCCCTCCCGCGGCTTCTCGTCTCGACCACTCTCCCGAGAGACCCGCTTAAACCTCTTCCGCCTGGCCGTTTCCTTGGCTGTCTTGAGTGCCAAAACGGCGTAGAACAAGTTCGTCGCCTTCCTCCAAGCCTCCGCCAAAGTCATCATGTGGGCGACCACCTCCGTGATGGGCCGGCCTCTCACAGCGGATGGTCCTGCGTCCCACGCTTCCCTGAGTGCATCACACCGCAGAACAGTATGCTCCACGGTGTCCGCCTCTCCAGAGTTACACATTACGCAAGTATCGCTGATGGCCTTCTTAATCATTTGCATGTAACTCTGGAACTGGGCGTGTCCGGTCGCACCACACCCTGAGATCCGGTATTAGACTTTTGGTCCAGCTCCCTGTGGTCACACCGGATCTTACCTACGGCCATTCCTCTTGTCAGGCCGATAGAGTGGCACTTCTGGCTCCGGTGAGATCCAGATATTTTTCTAGATACATTTTACTTCTTTTATCCCATGGCAGCATTTTAACTAGAACCAGAAGAGCTTCAGTCGAGACCGTCCGATACGCCTGGCTTACCCTGATTGCCAGCGTTCGTTGGTCGACCTTAGTGCACCCCTATTTTTCGCCGTTTGCTGCACCATGTCCCCCCAGACTGGGGCTGCATATAGCGCCGTTGATCCGGCCACCGAGGCCAGGAGCCTTCTTTTCTCCTCTGCCACCCCACCGACCTTAGGCATCCTTAATCCGCGCCAGGTTCAGGAAGACCTGGCATAAAACCTGAGAATAAAACCTGGCAAAGCTCCTGGCGAAGATGGGGTACCACCGGCGGCCACCAGGGTGCTCCTAAAGGAATTCCCTGACATGGTCGCCGAGGTGTTCACGGGGCTGATTCGGAGAGGAGCCTTCCCGACGTCGTGGAAACGCGCCGAGGTGGTGTTGCTGCCGAAAGGCAATGGGTCGTTCCGGCCCATCTGCTTACTAGGCACACTCGCGAAGGCCTTTGAAGCGGTGATCGAGGCACGGCTACGGCGGCACGCCGAGGAATTTGGACTCCTGTCGGATGGGCAGTTTGGCTTCCGGAAAAACCGGTCTGTCCTCTCTCCTATCCACAGGGTCCTGTCCAAGGCGGAAACCCTCCGGAAAGCAACGCGTAAAACCCGGGAACTGTATCTGGTCATACTACTGGACGTACGTAACGCGTTCAACTCGCTTCCATGGAAGGTGATTCTGCGAACGCTGAGAGCCAGGAGAGTCCCACAGTACCTGACCAGGATGATCTCGGACTACCTAAAGGAGAGGGGCCTAACCAGCGCCGGGACAGAGCTAACTATGACGGCGGGGGTGCCACAGGGATCGATCCTTGGTCCACTGCTGTGGAATCTGGCGTACGACGGAGTTCTGCGGCTCAGAGACCTCCCCCCCGGAGTTGACCTGCTGGCCTATGCAGACGACGTTGCGGTGACAGTCCAAGCGCGAAGCCCCGGCGAACTGGAAACCAAGGCCAACCTGGCCCTGTGGGAAATTTCGCTGTGGATGAGGCAAAACGGGCTCGAACTCGCCCCGGAGAAGACGGAGGCCGCCCTCCTCGTCGGCAAAAAAGCCTGCCGCGATCTAGATATCCGACTTGATGGTACGGCGATAAAGACGTCCAAAGTTGTACGATACCTTGGCATGCACCTGGACCGTGGACTGCGAGGGTCGCCTCATATACGGATCGCGGCGGCGAAAACGACGAAGGCTGCCGGACAGCTAGCCAGGATCATGCCTAACATTCGAGGACCCAAGGAGGGCAAGCGCCGCCTGCTGGCAAGCGTCGGCGAATCAATCATGCTTTTTGGAGCACCGGTCTGGGCGGAATCTACGCTCCGGACCGAGTGCAATAGAAACACGATGATGAAGGCCCAGCGCATACTTGCTCTCCGGACGGTCCAGGCCTACCGGGACGTTAACGGAGAGGCGGCGTGTGTCCTTGCGGGCACAACCCCGTGGGACCTCAAGGCCGAGGAGAGGAGAAGGAAATGGGCGGACCCGACACTCGCCGCAGAGCAGCAGAAGGCCGAAACATTGCTCGCGTGGCAGGCCCGGTGGGACACGGTAGTCGAAAACCGACCCGGCGCCTCCACACGCGAAATCATTCCGGACATAGGAGAATGGATCAACAGACCAGGTGGCGGCACGACGTACTTTATGACGCAGTTCCTGACTGGCCACGGCGACTTCAAACAGTACCTGGCCAGGTTTAAGGATATTGCTGAAAGCTGTACACTGTGCCCCGCCTGCGACGTGGACTCTCCACTGCACACCCTGCTACTATGCAGTGCGCTGCAGGACGTCCGAGCGGAGCGGATGGATCAACAACTAGCCCGAGAGCTCGGCGCACACGGAATGAGAGGCTTCGTTAAGTATATCTGCGCGTCGGAGGAGCACTGGCACAAAGAAGCCCAGCTTGCGGAAGAGCTGCTGAAACGCAAGGACCACCTGGAGCGGGCAAGGATCGCCCGGCTGGCCGCCACGGCGGCCCAGCAAACCTGAGGACTAACCGCGGGATAAGACAAGGTTGGCGATAAGCGCCGACTGCTGGTCCTTGCAAGGGTGCTATTCGAAGTAATATTCAACTTTAGTACGGAATGGCATCCCCAAGATACTTACCGGTTGGGGGTTTAGTCAGTAAGAATCTGACACTACCGCGGCGAATACCAACGTATCGCCCGGTGTCTTATGCAAGATTTACCTTCAACCTCAGGTTATAAAAAAAAAAAAAAAAAAAAAAAAAAAAGTTCAGGAAGACCTTCTGGGCCTTTTCAGTCACGTACTTTACGTGTGCTGATCCGGTCAGTCCCGTGCTTAGCATGACCCCAAGGTACTTTACCTTCTTTCTGATTTCTATCGGGTGGCCCGCCATTACGAAGTTAATGCCGGCCGTCCTCTTTCTGCTTGTTAGGTACATCGTAGTGGCGGCGTTGTCTAGGGGACAAGTGCGCTAGTCATGGTTGTCATCTACCGGGGTGTCGCCGGTTCGATCCCTGTTGTTGGTCGAATTTTCTTTGAGCGATGCTTATTGAGAATAGATGATAAACTATACCGCTGAGAGTCAGCGGCCATGCCGCCACAAGGACTGTTAGGGAAACCCTAGATATCTTAACATGTCCGGTCCTCGGTGCATTGAAGATATACCTCAGGTTAAGCGCCAAGCCTGTAGGGGACAGAGGAAAGTCTAGAATTAAAAACAACCTGCTTAAAAAATGTTTTTAATTCTAGGTACGTCGCCTTCGTCTTGTCGGGCGCCAGTTTCAAGTGATGGGATTGCATTCAATCGAACACCGTTGACAGGGCCACATTGGCGGCGCTCTCCAGGGCTCTCTCGCTCCTGGCCGTGACCATGAGTGCAAGATCGTCGGCATACGCCAACGTCTCCACCCCATACGAGAGACCTCGGATCTAGAGCACCCCGTTATAAGCTATATTCCAGAGCACGGATGGATTTCCGCAGATTCGAAGAGGCAACGGATTCCTTTAAAGTTTTTGTACAGGCCTCGCTAGAGGACGCGGATGAGGCGGTCGGGGGCCTTCGGGTCTTACTGAAGGCGGCGCAGAAGGAACGAGATGAGATGCTGGCGCGACCTCGTCAATTCTCGCACCCTCCGACAAACTGCCTGCGTTGCGCCCTGGCGGACACTGAGGGCACCCGAGCGTAGCTAGAGTCGCGTATCTCGGAGGCGACGACGGCTGAAGACTTTGCCAAACTAACAGGCCTGTTCTGGCCTCCGGGCTCCCTTCGGCAGGTTTCCCCATCTTCCGAGAGGATCACTTCCGTCAGAGAAGTGAAGGGCCTCTGGTTGTCCCGAGGGCAATGGCTGACTCAAGGGTACTTTCCGGCCTTGTTGGTCAATTAGCTTCCATACCACTACTTTTTACACAGCCCCCAGGTACGGTAGTCGACGAGAAATCTCGTCGCGCAACAACTCTGCGATGATTCGTGTAGTGCAGGAGGAACTCGCTCTCGACGACGTTTCCTCTGCAACAAGGGTCCTTTTATCCATCGACACAGTAGCGCCGCTCTCTGCCGAAACGAGACTGGCGCTCCTGGGCAAACATCCACCTAGTCTACCTAATCTATCATTTTCTCCGCCTCCTGTATCTACCGGAGAGACCCACAAGATCACCGTGTCTGCAATAGATGTTATCAACAACATTCGAAGCTTTCCCAACAGTTCAGGCAACGGCCCCGATGTTCTACGGCCGCGGTATCTGAAGGACGTTATCGGCAGGGACGGCGAAGAGAGCAGACTGCTCCTAAGTCTAGTACGCTTTGTAAACCTTGCTATTAATGGAAGGCTGCCTGATTTCGTGCTCCCTGTCTTCTACGGCGCCTCGCTTGTTGCCTTGTGCAAAAAAAAATGGTGGCATTAGACCCATTGCCGTTGGCCTGACTTTGCACCGCTTATAATCAGGAAGAGCTTGCCGGACATCATCGCAGTGTCTTTCCGCAACATCTCGGCTGCGGAATCAGGGGAGGTGCGGAAGCGGCGGTACATGCAATACGGGCGTTCGTTGACCACAACAGGAGTGCCCCAGACAAGGTGCTCGCCATGTTAGAGTTCAAAAACGCCTTTAACACGCTCAGACGAGACCACCTGCTTGAGGCTGTGCGCTCTTACCTTCCGCGACTTTACCCGCTGGTACAGCATATGTACAGGCTTCCAAGCAAGTTAATTTGGCAGGAATAGTTTATCGATTCATGCTCCGGTGTTCAAAAGGATGACCCCTGTGGCCCCGCTTTATTTTGCATTGCTATTCATGAACTTCAAACACATCTTTCTTCCGAACTTCGGCCTTGGCTTCTGGACGACGGCACTCTCGCCGGAGACGCCCCGGTGGTCCAGAGAGACATTGCCCAGGTAAAAGGGTTCGAGGCGGTCTTAGGACTTAAGCTGAACGACGCCAAGTGCGAAATTTTCTTTCCCTTTCAAAAGAAACTTTAGCTAAAAAAGGCTTCGATCTTGTTTGCTGGTGCTCTAGACTGCGACTCTTGGACGCTCACCCAGCCTTCTACCTGCTTCGCGTAAGTTTGTCAACTCCGAGGCTGATGTACCTCTTGCGATGATCACGAGTCTATGCCGAACTGGACCTGCTTCAATCTTTCGACGAAACCTTGCAAAGTATCCTTCAGGGTATCTTAAACGTTCAGCTTAGGCAAACCTCGTGGTTACAAGCTTCGCTTCTAACGTCCGCAGGGGGAATGGTGATTCGCATGGCATTGCAAGTTTCCTTGTCTGCTTACCTCGGGTCTCTAAAAAACACTGAGACTTTAGTGTCAGGGATCACACCACCGGATGCCTACACTACCTTTATCGCCCAAATAGAACAAGCTCGCTGCTACTATGCAGAAAAGTGGAGTCCATTGCCCGAACGCATTTTACAATCGACTTTGGACTTGCAAGTAGTTGAGTCGATCCAGGAGCGGTTAATGACCCAGACAAACAAGGTTAAAGCGCAGGCGCGAATAAAAGCCGTGATAGATCCGATGAGCGGAAAGTGGCTTTAGGCCATTCCCTCACCGCAGCTGGGGACGATGCTGGACAATACCACACTCCGCATCGTCTTTGGCCTGCGCCTGGGGGAATCAGTCTGCTTCGCACATAACTGTGCAAGATGTGACCTACCGGTGCCTTCTACGGGTGAGCGTGCTCTTGCTTGCAAGAGGAGCGCCGGTAGGTCTCAGGGCATTCAGCCTTGAGCGACGTAATACACCGAGCAATGCGGTCAGCCCACATACCGGCAGTCAAAGAACCGGTCGGTCTGTGAGCCCACAGCCAACTGCGTCCGGACGGCTTGACGGCTTCTTATGCTCGCCATACCAGCCGGGAGGTCAGAGCAGCCGCTCGCCTTGCTGAAGATCACAATTTAGCAAAGCGTCGTGATCTGGAACAAAACTTTATCTTAAACCAATTGCCTTCGAGACATTAGGCCCAATGGGAAAAATCACAAGGAACTTTCTGACGGACTTGGGATCCAGAGTTGCTGCGTCAACCGTCGATAGAAGAGCATAGCAGTTTGTGTTATAAAAATATCAGTTGAAATTCAATGCGGAAACGCCACGTAGATAATTGGTTCATCGCCCAAGGAGGGAGTCTCCATTTTGCCGTAGCCGAATCAAGTCGGCGTCAAACATGATGTGCAAGTAAATACAAGCCTTGAGGAGCAATATTTTTAGATCCACTAGTGAGTATTTTAGATGTCTTTACGGTTCTGCTACAGCAAGCTCGAAACCGCTTCGGCATTATTTCAGCGATCTGCAACTTGGTCTTCTGCAAATTGTTAGTTACACAAAAACGTCAAATGAAAACAATCATTATCAGCTTCTAACAACGAAAAAAGTAGTATATATGTGTATAAGAGTTTTTTGTACTTCGTTATGATATGATTGATGATTCTAAAAAGTTGCAGTTATGTGACTTCGGAAATTGTAGCTGTACTTTAAATTGGCTGACCCGAACGAACTTAAACCGTTATTTCTAAATGGCTACTACCAGAAAGCTACTGTTGTATTTTAACGATAGTTGCTAATTAATGCTGATGTAGCAATCTTCTTGGCCAGCGAGTAGGTTACACATGCCGATGGCTGCATTGGGGTGCTACCGAGGTATCTCCCAAATACGCCGGGTGATAACAAAGTTCAAAGCAAGAATTGATCTGGGCGGTAGTGCACGACATGCGGCAGTCCAAGATATGCGGGGTGACATAAATGCTGTTATTGACTATCTTAACTCTGTACTAACAGGAGGTGTTTGCGAGAACGAAATATTGTGATAAACTTATTGAGTTTTTACGAGAACTCAGCCAACGTGTGCCTTTCGTACTGGCAATTATTTAGTAATTTCATAAACATGACTCATGTCAAATCTGTGAGTATATAAGGAGGCATGAGAATAAACGAGGTAGAACTCGTTGGTGCGAGCCAGGCAGAGGACGTGTGCTGTTTGAGTGAGGGAATGGCGAACTCGTAACGGTCGCCGGCCAGTCATGGTGGTGGTGAACACTACAACTATACATATTCTTGACACGGTAGAATTGGAACTCGTTAACAAATGTATATATCGAGCGACGTCCTATTTTCAAAGTCTGCTGGGGTGCTTTTAGCTCCCCTTCACGAGAGAATCAAAGAAAAGTTTGCTTGGTTCAGCCAGTTGTACGGCAATGTGGCAACAAATATGTCTAAAACGACAATGCCTACATACTGTTTATTTACTGTTTAACTGTTTGTTTATTGACATTTCTTATAAGATAATTGTACACGTTCATTTCAAGCTCCATTAAGCACATAGCTTGTTCGGTGCCCTTTTTATGAGATAACAATGTATATATGCCATTTTCATTTATTTACAATATATTTTTTATTTTATTATTAACACCCAATCTGGGTAAATGTGTTTATGTTATATCAAAATGTTTGGAGACACCAACAATCTAGCGTTTTGCTAGTAATGCTATAGACCTAACCGCCGGGCATACCGCGCCGTGGTATCGATCACATTTGCCCCAACATTGTTTGCATTGACATTTATCCTGTGGTTCATAAAAACCCTCCACGTTGCACAGAACGTGATGAAATCCGTGGGCTGCAGAGGCCGTAGTTAGATGTCGATCTCTTACTTCGCTACCCCGTCATTCAGTGGTCGTCATTGCTGTTGTTCCATAAATACCTATGTCCACCTTACTAATTTTGGTTTGCCAGTTCAGCATATAAACTTCAAAAGCACACGTTTTTTTCAGATTACATCGTTTTTGTCGACCTTCCGTCAGCAGCGGGCCACCCTCCAACACGTGAACAACCCTATTCCTGCATGTATTCGATAGCGCAAACACCCTCTTTAAAAAGAAAAACCTGATCCCATCAAGTAAACGCAATTCGCCTACGCCCTACTTATCCCATATTAGTGGAATGCCATACGATGGTGGCCTTCCTGACCCTCTTCTGAATGTGTGATCGAAAGCTGCTACCGCTTGTTGATAAGGTTATGCCTAATTATGTAAATTTGCTTACAAATTTAATTTCTGTTCCACTGATTTGGAGCACGCACTCCTGGCCAAACGGCCGCCCCTTCGGAATTTCATAGCTACTGTTTTTCCCCAGTTAATCTTCAAGCCCTTCTCATCCATGAATGTAACTAGTCGATCCATGGCCTGTTTTACCCTGAAAATGCTGCCACCAAAGATGACCACATCGTCAGCGTACAGTAAGATTCTAGCCCACTCTCGTGTCCAGCCCGCCCTTATCCGCTTTGGTAGTCCAGCTAAAAGTACGGAACACAGCAGTGGGCTCAGTAAATCGCCCTGCAATACCGACCCCGTTATCAATCAGCACCGTGTTCTGTTTTAACATATTAATAAGTAACCTCAGAACTGCTCCCGGCACTCTCGATTTTGCCAGCTCTTCAGCTATTTTATCCCTTGGTGCTATGTCAAACGCTGCCTTTAAACCTTCAAACACCGCATATATATAACTTCTCGGCCTAGACAGCATTTCCCAGATCGCTCCTAGCAGCTCCCGAGTTGCTGAGTGATTTGATTTTGCTTTCCAAATTCCATGCTGCTCTTCCGGCATACCCCCTGCTCCCCCAAGAACGACCCCAGTCTCCTAGCTATTATTCCCGGGAATATTTTATACGGACAGCTTTTTATTGCTATTCCCCTCCAAGCTTCTGGTTCAGTTTCTACTCCCTTTTTTCTAGAATGACTATTAAGATTGCTTTTCTCCAGGCTTTTGGAATGTGTTCCTTGTTTAAACATTCATTGAATAAGGCTTTCCAGCATGGTGCGAGAATTAGGGTATCTTTCATGTGCTCATTTCTTATCAAGTCTTTCCCGTGCGCTTTTCCCCGTGGTGATCTGTCTATTGCTTCCTTAACTTCCCTAAGTGAGATTTCTCTCCTTATCTAAACTCTCGCTTCCTTCGTTGTCTGATCCCACAGGCCTTCGTATTCTAGCGGCGCTTTTGGAGTTGTGTCCGACCCGGCCAATATTCGCCTGAAATGTTCGACTAGCCTACTCGTCTCTACGGAACCCTGTCTCCTTCCCTTCCGCGTCAGCCATGTATGTGGATGTTTGTCAGCCTCCTTTAGTGCTACCCACTCTTTCTTTTCCCAGTGTTTTTTCTTCTCCTCCTTATACACTTTCTTAACCAACCGTTTAACCAACGCTGCCAACGGTCTTTACATATTCTCGCGTCAGCCTACTAGATTGCTTGGCTGCCCTGCACCGTTCATTACACCAGGGTTTTCCGCTTCTCTCCTGTGGCGGCAGCATTGCAGACCTCAATAAGCCTACCAGAAAATTATTTCTAATCTATTTACAATATATTGCAACATAGTTGTATTTTTGTATCACTTTTAACCAGTGCCGGCTAGTGCATGTCGTTGCATTCCAAAGCTCCCTGGCGAGGTACACATCTAACTGCATCCAAAACGACAATAAAAATATTATATAAGAACCTGACAGAGAGATGCAGCCATATAGGCCTTATCGATGGCCGCCTATCTAATGAAATCGGATATTTCTAGATAACGAATAGCAATAAATTGCGTTAAAAAAGCAAGAACAGGCCACAATAGGGCAGGTAGTCAGGGTGGAATGATTACACAACATAGATGAACAGGGGCACACTCTGCGTGCTAATAAATATGGTTTTATTTAATTTTGAACAGGTATAGTTTTCATGATGACGATAACAATAATTAAGTCGCCTTAGCACAATAGGGAAGAGGAACTCAATGACCTGTACCGATGTAGAAAACTGGGGAGACACACCTGACCCTGATGTACGGACAAATAGAGAAGAGAATAACGCAAACAGCAAGACAATGTCTGAAACAGCATATGACGGCAAAAAGCTCCACAGCGCAAAAACTATTAGCTTTGTATTGTTTGATGTATGGAACAGAGGTACAAGTTATTTAAGCACACTTGGCTTTTATAAAAATAATAGAACTTATCTGATAATATAACTAACTATATCTTTGGGACTTGGCGTCTACTCACCGTTAGGTTGGCACACGGTGTAAGCAGGCTCCGTGCGGATTCGGTGTTTTTTGGTCGTTCTTGGCCTGTCTGAGCCTCTACTTTGGTGTGGTGGAACTCTAGAACTTCTGTGCCCCCGATGTGTGTGTCCTGTGACATTTCGTTTGGATCGTTTGTGCCATTTTGGAGTTGGTGTAACTCTGGATTGGCTATATTGTTGGACTTGGCTGTATCGACACGCGTTACCAAATTGGTGCTGTTCGGTTCTGCTTGTTTGAGCGTGACTCTTATTCGTGCGACAGCTGTGTGAAGCTGCGCCTTACCAGCATCGTTTGTAACGTGCGGTGGTAGATTGGCTACGTGCGAAGTGTGAATGCACGTAGCATTCGTCGTGCGTCGCCACGTCGGTTTGTAGTGTGGCTAAGACATGGTGATCAACAAAACTTTAATGGAGCAAAGAATGAAAGCAGCCCTCTCCACAAGGCTGAAGGCTGGTGCAAACCAACGGGTGAAGAGTAGTAAACGTGCGGTAACTATTCGTGACGGAAATGATGATTCGGCACCTGTCGCAGACGTGGCATCCAAGGAGATTATGGCGGCATCATCCCCAGCGGCCGCCATGAGCGAGGCTGGCACATGCAACGCAACGTGCAAGGCTGTTGAATCGGCGCTAGCTCCGGCACCTACTACAATGGAGACAACAGACTGCACCACGAATTGCACGGTGACAGGTGCAGGCGGATCGGGTGCGCCGACTGGAGGGGCTTCAAGTGGCCCAAACGTTGCTGACCAATCAGATAATTCGAATGGCTGGAATCTGGTTGTCAATAAACACGCAGCTAAGCGTATAGACAAAGTACAAGGCCAAATTCAGGCTATACGGGAAGGCGTAATCAAGCGTTCTAAGGGACTTTTTTGAGTTGTGATTGCACGCCGGTCGGAGAGCTTGATAAATGGGGAGCCGACTACTTCGCAAGTACCTTTTACGGAGAAACTATTGCCCCTCTGTAGCGAATTGGCCAGGTTATTTCCTTCAGCCAAACCTGAATCCAAGGCTGGTTTTATCAACTTGTGGTTTAATACTGCAGATGAAGCAAAGGAGGCAGTAAAGATTGACTCAGTCTTGGGCATTCAAGTTACGGCCAAGTGCCACGATTTGGCCAGCTACTGGGCAAAAATTAATGGTGTCGATCGCGGATTTGGCGACGAGGACATTCTAGAAGCTCTTCAAGGCGCTGGCGTTGTCTCAGCCAAAAGGGAGATAATTAAGCGAAAAACTGGTGATGTACTTTCTAGCATTCCCACGGACAGAGTGCTTCTTCAGTTTAATAAATTACCACCAGCTGAGGTCTTTCTGGCTTTCCGCTCGTACAAGGTAGTGATGTCAGCTGGTACCCCACTCTCTTGCTACCGCTGTCTGAGGTTTGGGCATATGGTGGCTAACTGTCGGAATGAACCTGCCTGTCGGCACTGTGGGCAGAAAGGGCATCTTGCCGCTAACTGTAAGAATGAAGCCAAGTGCGTTCATTGTAAAGGACCGCACTCGTCCCTCTCATCGGCGTGTCCAGTGCGTGCCTGCGAGATCGAGAAACGCAAAGTGTTGATGGAATCTAGATTAGTACATCAACTGGCTGTGGAATCTCCAACGGCCGTCTCAGTCAAGGTGGTCGAATCGGTGCCACTGGAGGCAACGGGTCCTGTAACAGACAGTCCGCAAGATGATTCCAACTTGGCTCAAACTTCTCGCCGATCATATGCGGCCGTGGTGAGATCAGTAGTGGTCGACTCGGCTTCGGGATCCGAGGTACGGGTGAACTTACCCGGTGCAACAGCTATTCCAAAAAACACTGCCAAACCGGTTCCCGAGCCTGAAGCTACAGATCGTTCGCGCTCGACGAAAAAACCCAAGAAGTCCCCTATAAAGAAAGCTGTAGGTAGCGATAAGTTATTGACAACGGTGATTGCGCCTCTCAAAGATATCATAAAAGTGTTTAGTCCAAGAGCGGCACAATGCCTTCAAGAGCTCGTAGATCTCTTAACACCGATGCTAAATGCTCTTTTAAAGCTAAAGTAGTTAACTCATTTGTTTTATATAACTCATGAATTTTAATTACATTGCTCCGCAGTCTCTGGGGAATATCAGAAAGTGTGTGCTCTGGGATGACATTCGCTTAGGTGTTAATTCATTCGCAGCTATCCATATTAATGCCGGTACTGGTGGTCTGCTAAAGCAGGGGCAGCTTGAATCAATCGCTAACCTTATGATTCGGGATGGCTATGGTTTTGATGTCGTTGCCATAAGTGAAACTTGGCTAAAAGACTTGGACTGTCCCACTCACGGAATTAGTGGCTATAACTTTATCACTGCCTGCAGAAATGATCGTCCTGGAGGTGGAGTCGGAATTTTTGTAAAAAACACTTCTGCAATACTCTCCTTTAGATCCCTTTGTAGTCCCGATGGTCATGTCCAAGCGGTTCGTATTCATGTAAAAAACGATCGAGGGTTTGAGGGGTTTATAATAGCTTTTTACTCATGTCGTGTTAGTCACAGTGACGTGCTGCTAGATACCCTTGAAGCTTTATTGCCGCGAAGTAGCAACCTGCCTTGCATGCTAATGGGGGACTCGAATATCAATATTTTAGCTAACCCTCCTCCTATGAAATATCTATCTTTTTTTTATGGCGAGGGGGTTTGTTCACACAATAGATAGGGTAACCCGTCCCAGCTCAGCAACCTGTATAGATCATATCGCTATAGCTAATTGTTCTGTTTTTAGTTCTATTGAGGCAGCTGTGTTAGAGACCCCATTATTTTCAGATCACTATCCGATCATTATCTCTGTCAACGACGGTCAACCCGTTTCGGTTGTACCTGGGAGGGACATACCCATTTTGCATAGGCGGCATGATCAGAGCAGTATTGATGTATTTTTTGACTTGGTACGGCGGACCTCCTGGATCAACGTCTATGAAGCTTTAGATGTAGATTCAGCTTTCGAAGCGTTTCGGGCTACCGTGAGCAAGATTTATGACAAAGCATTTCCTAATATTAGTCTGGACGGTCCTGGTTCTTCTCGAGACAGCCACACATTCTCTTTTTCCCCGGGGCTTTGTCGGTTGAGGCACACAGTGAACAAGCTTTATCGAAGGCATCGTAAGCACTTGACGCCAGAGACAAAAAAAGCGTACTCATGCGCTCGAAAACGGTATTTACGCGCTATTTGCCTAGCCAGAGAGGCTTTTTATAAAAATCGGTTTAATGACATTAAATCGGACTCGCGGCGTTTGTGGAAATATATTAACAAAGCCTGCGGTAGAGAGCCTTTCTAAGGCAGAGCTTCCATCAGTCTTAACTTCCAGCACGGGTCAGACGATTAGTGAACCAAAGTCGATCGCCGACGAACTAAACCTACATTTCGCTACGGTTGGATATAAAACTATAAACTTGTTAAATCCGTGTACTGATGGGCACGGCCTTGACGAATTATGGCCAAAGGAGGCCAAATCATTTTCATTGCCTCGGGTACAGGCCTCTGATGTTGAGAGTGTGATAAGGAACTTGAATGCTAGCTGGGCTTGTGGAATCATAGGTGTTCCGGCTAAATTGTTAAAAATAGCTTCTTCCGTTATTGCAGTTCCTTTGGCAAGAATAATTAATCTATCTTTTCAACGCGGCTACTTTCCTAGATGTCTGCGATCTACCAACGTAATCCCATTATACAAGGGTAAAGGGGATAGGTGTCTTGCGTCCAGCTACCGTCCTATCTCAGTTGTTGACTATATTTCAAAGATCTTTGAAAAGTTAGTGTTACTGAGCCTAACTCGTTATTTAAAGGACATTAACTTCCTTTCATCAGACCAATTTGGCTTTCGTAAAAACCGATCGACAGACTTAGCCCTTGCACATCTGTGGCAGCATGTGGTTGACTCGGTCGAAATGGACCAGCCTTGTTTGGGCGTGTTCCTGGACGTGGCGTCTGCCTTCAATTGCCTTGACCATGGATTGTTTACCCAGATGTTGACCCACTTGGGCTGCACGGTCTCTACAGTTAGCTGGTTTAGATCCTATCTTGAGGATAGATCTCAATCTGTAAAGGTTGGGTCTGTTCAATCTATTTGGCAGCTTGTTGACTTGGGTACTCCACAGGGCTCGGTACTTGGTCCCTTTATGTTTCTTATATTACTGAACTTCATACTCTTGAAAATCAAGCACGATAACCTGGGAAAGGCGATAGCTTTTGCTGATGACACGACAATCTTGTTTCGGCTCGACCCGGGCAGCGTTTCTAGTGGTATTAGCACTTCCCTTGAGTTAGTTGAAAAAGTTGTTAAAGTTTTCAATGAGTACGGATTGGTTGTAAATACAAGCAAAACCAAAATCTTAGTATTTCGACCCGCTAGAAGGCTGCTTCAATTGCCCGATAGTTTTCAACTGGGTGCTAATACGGTACATCGTTCCCAGGCGGTGAGGTGTCTCGGTTTGGTATTGCATGAACATTTATCCTGGCATTCTCATATAGATCAACTGATACCAAAGTGTTATGCAGTTATTGCAACTTTGCGAAGATTAAGGCAGGTGGGGGTTCCCGTTGAGGGACTTTTAACGGTCTACAAGGCCCTGTTTCTATCTATTTTATGTTATGGTGTTCTCTTGTGGGGTGGTGGGTACAGAGGCATTCTTCGAAGGGCCCAGGTGATTCAAAATGATGCACTTCGCGCCATCTTCTCTAGACGGCGCTACGAGTCAGTTAGTGATCTGTTTGCTGCTTATGACCTTTTACCAGTCTCAAAAATATATTTTCTTAGAGTGGCCACGCTTGCCTACAAAACCTCTCGTGGTTTACTACCAGAGGATATAGTATTTCCCTTGGTACCTAGGCGAAGAAGGCAACTGCGTAGAGCGACAGTATTTGTGATACCGCGGACCAAAAAGAAACTTAGGTCTCATTCCCTATTGTGTCGGCTGCCGCATGTTTGGAGCGCTCTACCAGGACGCATACGATCTCTCTCCTCTGTGAGTATATTTGTGCGGGAATTAAAAAAGTATCTTGCTACCGGCTCTGGTATAACAGATCGGTGAGGGTATTAGCAGGCGTTGTGAAGTGAAGAGTTGTGGAGATGGAAATTGATTCATGAGTTATAGGAGCCACCATACAAAGGGTCGGCAATACTGTTGTGACGAGCGTATCTCATTGCTACAATGTTGAGTCACACTGATGAACTGATCACCGGTTTACTGTGTACACACCTGTATATATAACCATGTGACTGTGTAAATCACTCTATTTTATGAAATGAATTTTTTTTTCTCGAAAACTTAAGCATTTGTAATGCAGTTTCGCAAATAAACCACGTTTTGAATCTGAATCTGAATCTATCGATCTATCTAATGCTACACGGCCTTACTGAGGACGTTCGAGTTTGCCCAATAAATAGGACTGCTTAAGGAGAAAAGTCACAATACCGTTCAGAGCAATAAAACGGGTCTTTGTTCTGTCCGCCCGCAGCGGGCGGCGGATAATCTTGGATTAAAACGATCTTTTTAGAAAAAGTATACAATAAAACGTATTTAATCAATGTAGCTTCGAATGCAAAGTCTGACCTTCATCCCTGATGCGGCTTGCGGAATCCTGCTTTTTATACCGTTTACGCGAAAGGACGCGACGTCAGAAATTTGGACGCATTGAATGCGCATTTGGTCTGGTCCTGCATGTGACAGTCGCCACGTATACACCAGGCACATGATGCATGGTTATAACTACCTGGTATGTTCAAACGCCGCCTTTACGAGGAGTACGAATTGTGCACCTGCCGGTTTTACCTGCAGAGGTGTGCCAAGTATCATGCAGTGGAATGCGCTTTACTGGACCATGTATTGTTGCAGTTGTCGCTTCTGCCGTCGGAAGTGGGAGGAAGATAAAGGATAATGAGGAAAAAAAATTGAATTGAATAGAGCTTTTGTTGAGTATGCTTATGCAATATAATAGTTTTGTTGAAACATATTATTATATAGAATCATTACAAATCACTTTTATTGAATAAACACTGAGCAACAAATGGGCGAACTCATTTGTTGCTAAAGAAAAACAGAAAACAAACGTGGATTTACATGTGGGTATCCTTACAACCACAAGGTGGACAAATAAAAGCGACCAAAATTGTAAAACGTATACCAGCTTTTGAACCGGAATCGGATTCACTTTAATATTATATTATGGTTTGTTAACACCCAGGTTAGGTAAGAATATAAACTTATACATCAGACACAATAGTGCTTCCTTCACGTCATTGGGTCTTCTCGCATCTTGCTAGTTCAGCTATTGACTGAACTGCAGGACATGCTGCGGCGTGGTATTTATCGCACTGGTCAGAGCACCTCGTGCACCTGCAACACTCCTGAGGATCGTGGAATTCTTCCGTGCTACATAACACGTGATGAAACCCGTGGGCTGCAAACGCCGTAGTTACATGTCTGCCCTTATATCCGGCTGCTCGCCAGGCCGTGCTTGTCATCGTTACCGTATTATATATTCCTAAATCAATTTCCTTTAATTTTTCCATCCACTTCAAAGTATAGGTCTCGAACGCTCTCGTCCTAGGTAAACCCCATCAAAGTTGTAATTCCTGTGTCATTAAACTCCCCCCCCCTCTAAGATATGAACTATTCTATTCCTACAAAAATTGGCTAGTGATATACCAAATGTTGCAATTGGTTCTATTTTGATTTTGTAAAGAGCGGAGGCGCTATGTATTTGCAACATTTGCGGGCTCTTAATTGCTGCTGCCGCTCGGATTGCTTTTCCTACTCTGCGTTCTATATGTCTTCGGAAACTGCTACCATTCGACGTTATAGTGACACCCAGATAAATAAATGTATTTACAAATTGTACTACATATCGCCCCTAGCTCGAAGAACGTCGCTTTCACTTTAATAAATCAGTTTAGTCAAATCAGCGACAGCGCGTTCACTTTAATAAATCCAACTAGTCTAATCAGCAACACCTCAGGTGAACCTTCAGTGTAATCGGTCGGTCGCTAGACATTTATGGTCATAAGCCAGCATGCTGAAGAAACTGTATGCAGCTTGGCTTCTGATCTTGAAAAAAAAGGGGAACAACGCAGATGCCTTACATGGTGTTAGCTTCCTGTTTTAACAGACAACTCAATAACCCTTGCGCAGGGGCCAAATCTAACCGCGTTCGGTCGCACCCTCATGGTGCTCGATGGACAGCGGTGAAGTGTAATAGTGGTAGATTCGTCGAGCCAATTTCACAGCGAGGGAAGATTCGCAAGGGTGTGGGTGCGTGTCTGTGTGAGCCTATTGACATGTCGACATTCGGCGTCGACGTACACCCTCCCCCTCGTCTCCGACAACAATGTGTGGACTATAGCCCCATCTCACTCCGATGCGCTGCCTGTGGTTGCACTAGCGTCGAAATCGTTCAGGTCGCCTCCATCCTCTGTGCTTACTGGACCGATGAGGAACAAGTGTAGTGGGGAGCAGGCAGGGGAGAAGGCAGTGAGTGAGAGACTGCGGGAGAGAAAAATGAGAAGAGGGATAGAGGAGACGGGGGAGAAGAAGGAGGTAAGGGAGAGAAAAGGGGGTAAGAAAGAGAAAAATTGGGTAAGGGAGAGAACAATGGGGCAATGGAGAGAAAAGGGGTAAGGGAGAGAAAAGGAGGTAAGGGAGGGGAAGGCCAAATCTACGGGACGTGGGGGGAACCGCTCAGATGTAGTGGCTGCTCCTCTGCCAGCCAGAGCTGAAGGTATGCCACAATCATGCGTTCGAGTCTGAGCATGCACTAACACCAAGCGTGCCAACACTCTCCTGGGACGACGTGTTTGGTTGGGCCTTTGGCCGGTGGAATGACACCCCCCACCGACAGGTCTGTTCCTCTTCTTCCGGTTTGTATCCTTCTTGGTTTGTTCCTGTTATTCCGCTGGTCGTCCGTCGAGAACCCGCAACGAAAACCCCCGCCACCGTCTACGAATAAGATGCGGCACTCATTACATTCACAAGCACGTGGCGAACACGTAGGCTATATCGCTTCGACCGCTCCGCAACTCGATGCTTTCAACTTGCGTCGGCAGGCTGTCACGCGATAGGCTATGTATCTCTCTTATCCCTATCGTTGTCGAGGTGTTCCTCAATGTTGTTGTTGTTATTTTTGTTGTTGTTTGTCTTGTTGTTGTTGTCCTTGTTTGTGTTGCTGCTGGTGTTACTGTATCGGTTGTGGTCGTTTTTCTTGTTGTTAGTAACCTCGTCCTCATGTTGCTGTGGGGGGTTTTGTTGTTGTCGTTGCCGTCGTCTCAGATTGCCCCTGAAATAGGCACATACCAAAGTAGACGTAAAACCACGAGTCTATTTAAGTATATATAACCCTTGTGGCAGTTAATAAAACAGCATGTTTCCTATGGTTCTTGTAATCGTGAACACAAAACAAACACGAAAAATCAGATACTTTTCATTGGCTAATGCCATAGCTAAATACGCTAGCAGCGATGGGATTGCATTCGCTTTTCGAAACCTGACCAGATGTGATTCTACCGTCGTATGGCGAAATTGATGTGACGCCTAGAAAGCGTGCGGGAATCGTCACCCTGCACGAACACACAGCTAAGGTGTAGCGAGAGATTGCTTTAGTGTGGTTGGCGAGCGCTTAGTAACTGTCAGCCGTATCCCAAGTTGAAGCAGAAGGCCGGATCGATTTCTCCTAAGGAAGACGTTTTGAGATTCTCTTCAATTATTGCAATGTCGTAAGCCTCTCCAGCCAACGTAAGAAATGATGCGATTGCCACAATATATTGGGATTCCACGAAAGAGATTTCTTACCAGAGCTCTAAAAGACGTATTCTGACGGTGTTGAGATATTGCAGCTGGACTTTGGCTCATACATCGCAAATGGAAAATAAGTTTATGGCAGAGCAGCAAACAGGTACAACACTGACCGGGGAACTATCTAGGCATAAGCGCCATTGACAATTTGTTGGCTGCGTGCAAACGTCGCCTCTAAGTAACGTTACTGCTACGACTATGCGATGATGGAAAAGACGCTGATTGAAGCGTGGCACAAAAATCCGATAATAATTAGTGACTATTCGAAAGTAGTAGTAGGCTTCATCCAAACCAGTGTAATAAAAGTGATTAAAACAAAACAAATGTCATAGACATATAAAAACCATGAACCAAAAACGTGTAATCAATTTACCAGCGAACCCCCAGTGATGTTAATTCCAATATGTGGATTTCTACTAATTAAATTAGTAAAAACTGTAACCCCTAAAGATATTTTACTGTATGCTGCCTTAAAACAGAAGAGGTCGTATCCGTAATTAATATAGGCATATGCAAGTTCTGTACATGGATACGTAAATATTTTACTACTAAAGTAAACTAACTTACTATGCTGCTTTGGTTGTTTTTATTATATTATATTATATATATATATATATATATATATATATATATATATATATATATATATATGTATATATATACGTGCATACCTGCTTACCTGGACATGCAAACCTAGATTCCTACCCTGTCAAGGAACCCCTATCCCCCTGCAATGCCAAAAGACTTGCCGCAAGACTTTCAGCTCGCCCGACACCGGGGGGCTGCCGGAAGACGGCCGGGTTGTCCCCCGCCTTAGCAACCGTCCGTGCACAACGGCCTACAACGACCCCCCCCCCCCCCCCCCCCCCCACTACAACGGCGAGTAGACAGAGCTGTAGCCAGTACTATATAACCAATATCTTTGTCGGTGCGCGTGTCGGCCACTGTTACGTACGCTCTATTGACACACTGCCGCTGTACGCCGCAGCCAGCACCCCTTCACGTACTAACGCCAGCACCCCCTACAGCTCGAACAGACAGCGGCAGCAGCAGCAGCAACAACTCACAAGTGACAAATGTAGCCACAACCTAGCCGCCTTCCTACGTACCCTTCTGCGCTGTTGTTGTTGTTGTTTGTGTTCTTGTTGTTGTTCGTGTTGTTGTTGTTGTTGTTGTTCGTGTTGTTGTAGTTCGTGTTGTTGTTGTTCGTGTTGTTGTTGTTGTTGTTGTTGTTGTTGTTGTTGTTGTTGTTGTTGTAGTTCGTATTGTTGTTGTTCGTGTTGTTGTTGTTGTTGTTCGTGTTGTTGTTGTTGTTGTTGTTGTTCGTGTTGTTGTAGTTCGTGTTGTTGTTGTTGTTCGTGTTGTTGTTGTTCCTTCTGCTGCTAATGTTCCTGTTGTCGCCCGTCGTATTATTGTTGTTGTTGTTGTCGTCGTCGTCGCCGCCCCCGCCGTCGTCGCCAGACGAAGATAAATGCGATGTATCCCCCCTAACCGCCGCCGGTGGCGGCTAGCCCGAACGTCTCCGAGGGTAGCCGACTGATCAGTCGGTCGACGAACCTGCGGCGGGCTCTCCGCCTACGAAGCCCCCCAAGAAGAACTGATCCTGGTCCTGTTCGTTCCACACGACCGATCCGACGCCAAGTAGCCAGGCAGGCAGGCAGGCGGGCGGGCGGGCGTTCACTGTTCAAGCGTGTCTGGCTTGTCCATGGTTGGCGATAGGACCCCGTGCTCTAGCCGTGGTCGTGGTACGGCCATATATATATATGGGGGGTAACACATAGGCTGTCGACTCCGGACGAGAGGAAGAGATGGGTCATGTCTAGGAGGAGATAGATCAACGAGTAGAGCAGGCAGCGGCACGCGACGCAACGACCAACCGACCGACCGAGTAAGAATTGCAGTCTTGCTGGTCACTATTGCCTATCTGGTCACTACGCTTGGTAATTGTATCAATAATAATAATAATAACGTGTGCAACATTATTATTATTATTAGTTTGTCAAACGTCAATCGTCGTATGTTTTATTTGAGCTTAGGCTCACCAAAAACAGGTTAATTTAGGCGTAGAATAAAATAAGTTTTTGCGCATTAGTATGCGCAAAAACTTATCTTTTTAAGTACTAAGGGTTTCCCGATTTTCTTGTTCTGTTTTAAAGCTCTAGAGAGCCACTAGAGTATTCGGACATATATATATATATATATACAAGTGCGTTTTTGTTGATATTATAAACGTGTTTTGACTTAGTTATTCCGTAAGGCTGCCCGTCTACGACACTGACACACCCAGGCATCATCGACATAGGAAATACATAGTGTGTGCATACATACGTTCTTGGCATGCTTCTACCTAATTATACCTAAGGATGTCAAACACAATAAAAACGTCTATTTTTTAACTAATTTCGAACAGCCAGTGAAGTCTTTGCTTTATAAATGGGCAACATTTAGACAGTAGAAGCAATGTCATAACAACAACAGTTATTTCAAGTTTTATGATGGTAGCTGCATTTACAATATTTTATCTAAGTAGTTAATTGTCTGTTTAACGAAGATGCATATATAATAATATTTGTTCAATAGTTTTATAAGGTGGTAAGTCACTGTTCGGTTGTGTCATTTTGCCGTCTACGTGTGAGTTCCATGACATGTTACAGCTGGTAATAAATCCAAGGTACTTAGTTGTAGCTGTTTTCAGGTTTAAGTGGGCATCTGCATGTTATGTTTGGGATATTCTTATGTAATTACGTTTGTCGGATATGGTTATATCAGAACGACTTCTTAACTCGAAATGTAAACATTTTGTCGTGTTGTAGTTTATTACGAGCCCGTTTATTTTCATCCAGTGTCCTACACGCATCAGCTCTTGTTCAATATAGTGTCGGTCCCGATGCCGTTAATGCCAATCCTGGGGCAATGGTAAGGTATAATGAATGGGAAGTTCTCCTCGTCCGTATAGTGGCGGATTGTGCCAAGTGAGTCCATATTGCCGTATATAGCCCAAAGCCACAACTGTTCTAGAGAAAAGTTCACCTAGAAACAAGCCGACATTTGAGCGCCTTTACTGATATTTAGAGTTTGCCAACTGCGCGATGCACACGAAATCAAACCAAACAGCAATGTTGGAATCATCTCGTCATAAACTAAGACTACTAACCAAATTTGCACGAAATTTCGAGCATTGCAAATTTGCAAATGCACGAAAATTCGAGCATCATGCTCCGAGTTTAAACAGTTAAAACGCCGTCCGAGAACGCGGTTCTGAGTCTAATAATCAGCAGCGGAAGTGATTTCTTGGCCAGTGAATACTGAAATAGTATGGAGTGTTTCCCACTGCAAGTCAACCTAAGTACTACACCAGCGCGAGACCTTCCTATGCAAAAGTATAGTGAAGAACACGCCCAACATGTGCGGGAAGAGTTTAGAAAACGTTGTCGTTTGTATGCAGATGACATACTATTGGCCCACAGGGTCCGTGGTGCCATTCGTCAAATTGTCGACGACGTAGAAATCTCATCGTAAGGGTCTGCAACTAAATTGGCGGAAGACGAAAGCCACTAAGCTATTCACACAGAATGTTCCAATATTGAGCTACAACCTTGGCAAATTGTGGGGCCATCTTTCAGTGGCTAATTTTGGTGGTCAGATGTAAAAGGGCTTCGTAACATATATGCGCGTGTTCTTTCCTTACCGCGAACGGCAAGAAACCGCGTTGTGTACTTGCGTCGCCGTCATTGCGTTCTTTGCATCATTGTCGCGACAACGTTATTGGGAAGTTCATTATTTTACTTTATGTGCCATTCATGATTTATATATATATATATATATATATATATGAAAATTAGAGAGAATATTCAAGAGCGAGAAAGAAGGGGTGACTCGGGGAAGAGGCTTAACGGCAATGACCTCTTACAGGAACTTAGCACGGTACTCCCGGTACCGGGGGCAATTCAGGTAGACGGCTACGAACTCAGTCTAGTAGGCTTATGAAGTTTTACGATGATGCCACTGCAGAAGAGAAGTGGTTTACCGAGCGCTGCAGGGCGGACAAGCAGGCCAGTAGGTTGACGCGGAGTACCTAAAGACCGTTCTAATGATGATGCCGTTGGCTTCATTGTCTAAACGTTGGTAAAGAAATCGTATAAGGAAGAGACGCAAAGGTACTGGGAAAAGAAGGAAGGGATAGCTATAAGAGAGGCTGAAGAACGCCAACATAGATGGCTGAGGAGGAAGGGGGGAGACAGTGTTCTGTAGAGACGGCCAGGCTGGTAGAACATTTCGGGAGGATGTTGGCCGGGTCGGACACAACCGCTAGATTATGGAAGCCCCTATGATCAGACGACGGAGAAAGCAAGAGCCTATATGAAAACTGAAATATTTCTCGTAGGAGTAATGGAAGCAACATAAATTATTTGATAAGAAATGAATGTTGGCAAGTCCTATTCAACAAATGCTTAGACACTGGGGAAATTCCATTGACCTGGAGGGAAGCGGCCTTAGTAGGCATTTCCAAATGAACTGAAATAGAAACGGAACTAGAAACTTGGAAGGAAATAGCAATGAAAAGCTGTTTGTACAAGATATTCTCAGAAATAAGGAGACTGGGGTCTTTCTTGAAGGAAAGGGGGTAATCCCGGAAGAACAACCCAAGAAAGATCAACTCACTCAGCAATTGGAAAGCTGTTCGGAGCTACTGGGATACGCTGTCCAGAACAAAGACTTGCTTATATGCTGTTTTCTGAAATGTATATTATACTCAATTTGAGTGAAATAAACATAATTGTAATTGTCTATGATGTGTTTTTGGATTTAGATAGATAAATACAAGTTTATTTCACCAGAAATTGGTAGATATTACCTAAAATTCATGTGAATTTAAAGGCGGCCTTTGACAGAACACCAAGCGATAAGGTAGTTGGTGGTCTAGCAAAAACGGGAGTGCTGGGAGCAAAGCTGTGGTTACTAATCAACATCTTAAAACAAAACACGGTGCTTATTCATAACGGGACCGGCATTGCGGGGAAGAATTCGAAATTCAGGTATCGCGCAGTCGATAGACTAATGGGTGGACTGCCAAAACGGAAACGGTCGGGCTGGACACGAGAGTGGGCCAAAATTTTACTGTACGCAGTTGATGTGTTCACCTCTGGTTGCAGCCATTTCAGAGCTATGGATCGACTACTTACAATCATGGATAAGAAAAACTACGGCCTTTGCAGCTCACAGATTTCTGTGCAAATGATTGCCCCTCGTTGATTATGAATCTGATTCAGCATTTCCGTGCTGCTATACTTCTTGACTAGGCTAAACCTGGATAAGTCCAGTATGAGCACGCTATTGCCAAATAGAAGGCAGAGACGAAGCACGTATATAGGAAGAAAAGGGTTCAATTATTCCTAGAAGCCTATACCCCTGACAAACTTTTCCGAAATGACCACGAACGGATAAATAGGAATAGAGTCTCAGAGGCTTCAATCAAGCGCAAATTTTTTTATATGAATTATATACTGTCCTTTTTCAATAGTTAGACGCACAGTTAGCAGGGATGCAAATTTATAGAAAATATTGTGATAATTTATTAATCATTTACAATACGTTTGCACACTCGGCAGTGCTCGCCTTAATAAAAATTGTGGTAAAAAGGTGTCACGTGAAGTTAAGAGTCAGTTGTCCGTGTCCTTGCTTGATGGTAGCCCCCGCTCTTATGGACCCGGTGCGAGCGATATATCCTCAAGGTTCCTTGCAAAGTTAAAACGGTGAGATCCATAAGATTCCTCTTCGTGACGCCGAGCCCCAAGAGCGTCCTCGCAGATTCGGAGTCCCATACACCACTCATAGAGATAGTGATGGATCCGAATCTGCGAGGTTTTTGCGGGTAGGGGAGCGCCGCTCTTAGGAACTCGACGTCATATTTGGCGATCTTGTCTTGCCGTGCTTTTGCCAGGTCCCGGTTCGGGCCGCAAACCTCGGCATCTAAAACCCAGACCTCGGTAGGTGTTGTTATTACGAGGTCGGGCTTTAGACCCGGTGCGCCCGGTCGACGGAATACTCGCTCACGAACCACCTCATGACCCCTTTCGCGGAGAAGACGCGCCACGCGATCACAGACGTCGTCATGTCTCTTTATGGTTTGTTTGTGTGTTATGTCGCACATCTGAGCGACATGAGCCAACGTCTCAGGCGCATGACACCCGTGCCTACAACGTTTGTTGTAGCCCGGGCGTCCCCTGGCCAATCTGGCACGCGTTGGTAGTGCGTTGATCCTGAGCTTTAGTAGGTTTAAATACTCCTTACCAGATAGGTAGGGCATACCCTTAATCCAGTAATGTACAAAGGGCGTTTCGTGTGCTTTTTTAAAATGTGCCCCATCGAACGTGTTGTGTAGTTGTTGAGACCAGTAATCGGTCTCTTGTGTAGCGGTCTCAACGGAGGTTCCCAAGCGCTCGCAAAGAAGTCTTGTTTTCGCAAGATCTTTTTTAAAGTGCTCTGTGGTTAGCATTCATTGGACCCCAAGGTGCGTGGAGTGTTGTAGTGCTGTCAGGCGGGAGAGGCGGATTCTGGGAATGAATGTTTGGAGGCAGGGGATGTCCAGACCGCCGTGTGCTGTGTGCGTGTACAGGTAGGCGTTCGGCACCGAGTTTTTGAGCTTAAGCCATTTCGACTTAACAACCTTTCTGATCTCTTTATCTAGGTCACTAAGGAGTGCGTAAGATGGTCTGGGACCGGAGACCAGTTTATATAGGAGACGGGGAATGAGAAAGTCTTTCAAAAATATGAGTCTTTGGTGTGGTTTAAGGGGAGCTATCGTTAGTCTGTTGAGTAAGTTAAGGAGTATATCCTTGGTGGAGTCAACTCTGCCATTGCTGTCAAAGTCGACTCCAAGATATCTCCATCGATCGCTCATACCTTTAGCTGGCAATTGCCGATCTCCAACGTTCAATTCTGATACGGTATTGATAAAACCTTTACCTTCCTTCCTATTAAATAGGTGGGAGATAGTAAAGCTTTTATTAGTATTAATTTCAAGGCCTCGGGATTTTAAAAGTGGGTCCGCAATATTAAGGAGCCGTTGGAGAGTGGATTTTGTGGAGGCTAGGAGGATGAGATCATCCGCAAAGGCTAAGCCCATAAGGCGGAAGTCATCAGTAAGTTGGTACCCGATATTAGTTTTGTCTAATTTTGAAAGAATGTCGTCGAGAACTAGATTAAATAAGAGGGGGGACAGAGGATCTCCCTGCCTAACACCCCTAGTTGGCCGAAATGTGCGACATTCTTGTCCAAATTCTATGAGAGTTTTAGATGAGAGGTACAAGCGTTCGATATAGTTAATGAATACCTCCGGGTATCCGCGAGTCCGAAGTGACCACAGGACGGAGTCATGACTCACCATGTCGAACGCCTTACGGAGGTCGATTGAGGCGAGTCTGAGCTCACGTCCTGCAGACTTGGCATCGTTAAGGATACCATCCAGAACCGCAAGATTCTCGAAGGTACCATTATAGGGGAGAAACGCTCGCTGGATTGGGAGAAGCTTAATAGAGTTCTGAAGGCGTCTAGAGAGAATTTTGTTAAGCGTTCGTTGTTATATATATATATATATATATATATATATATATAATATTTATCGGTGAACGGCACAGAAAGATGTGCAATGCAAAATTTGAGCATGTCACCACTATGGCGAGCGGTACCTTCCTGCCTAGTAGAGAAATACACAATTATTAAAACTTATTTTAATAAATAGAAAGCGTTTATTATTTAGATTGAGGTATAGACAAGTGTACACCTATTCTGCCGAGTCACTTCTAAAAGAGCGTAGGTCCGAGGTTCCCTAATTACAGTATCGAAGAACGGCCATGTGAACACAAATGTGTTTGCCTATTTAATAACGAGTTAATAATAAGATGTTGTTTTTTTCATAAACACACGCGGGTTTGAAACTACACAAGCCTTTTTTGTTCCCTGTCCTACGGCTGGTTAAAGCGGCCATAGTTGACAATCAATACGTAGTGGCCCTTATGAGCACGAGAGCAGGACTCCTGTTGTTGCTGGTGCAGTTGCTGTTGTTGTTGTTGTGGTGGTGGTGGTTGCAGAAGCTGCAATACTATCGCGTCTTTGTCTAGTCTACATTCAATGTTATGATTATGTGGCGTGCACTAAATGAGTTTCATCAGCTGCCTCAGACCGGCGTGATCAGAGTCTGCTGCCGTTGGTGGTGGCTGCTTGCGTAGACACGCATTCGTCGTAGAAGCTGTTCAATCGTAGAGGCTTTTTGTTGAGGTCTCTGATGCTGCTGCTGCTGTGGCTACAAATTACTACTAGAGATAGAGAGGATCGATTCCGCCCTCTCGACTAGCGACGCCGGAACGAGAATCTGTAGCGAAGGCCGGCCCCGTAGTTGGTCGGGCTGGTTCGCGTATGGCCGTTGGTGCGATCGAAGCTTCGGCTGGCGCTCCCCACGCCTGTCACGGTGTGCGGGCCCTTGCGTACGAAGTCGTGCTCGATGCGACCCCCGACCGTGCCGCCAAAGTTCTTCAGGTTCTTTCCGCTCAGGTTCACCTCGGGCTGGAACCGTGTCGACGGCGGGGTGGGCGCACGAAATTGCGGTATCTTCACCGGCTTCGACTGGCCCAGACTTGCCGGCAGCGCTAAACACGGGAAGGAAAACGTTACCGTCAAAACGGGACAGCACATGGAAGTAATTCAGACCTTTTAGAGAGCTGCAGACGTAGGAAGACAGCTCCTGGCCCAAAACGTCGGCCCACGTCTCGTTGAAGCACCGTATTCGCTTACATATACAACTATATACAACATATATATATATAAATAAATCGCGGGTTTTTTATATATATATATATATTATATATATATATATATATGTATATTATATATATATATATATATATATATATATATTATATATATATATATATATATATATATATATGTATATTATATATATATATATATATATATTATATATAAATTTTTTTTTTTAAGTACCATTATCACTCGAGTATTAAGAAAGACCCTACGAACAGTGTGTGTATAGAATTACCATCCGGTATCCTAATGTTCTATGTACTCTTGTATGTTTAGAAATACACCGGTAGCACACTTAATAAATTACGCTAAAACACTTGTTAGATACAGCGGAACAAGGTTTTATGCCACAACCTACTCGCACGCAACTACACGAGGTAACTTAAGGCTGGGAAATCCGAATAATCGCTAAACGGTCCGCTCACTGCGTTCATGCAGCACTTGAATATTCACCCTTGCGCACTGTCACGGCTCAACGCATACTCAACTAGGTGCAAGTCAGAGCCGTATCCACGCTACGTTCTAATGTCTTTGTTTCACATACTAACAGTTACATGCGCGCACTTAAGGTCAAATATATTGAATATGCTGGCGACAAAGCTATGCCGGCGTGCTGAGAACGGGTATGCTGTTCTCTACTCCCGAGTAGGTCTCTGCATCACCGCGAACCTTTATTCTAGTATGCCGTTTAGCTGGTCAAGATCTCATCAATACCGGTTAACACGCTGCTTTACTGTTAATGACCCCAATGGCATCCACGAATGCTAAATTATGCGTTTTCAACAAAGTAAACGCGACCGCTTCGGAGGCGAAAATGTAGACTGTCTATGAGCGTCAAGCTTATAACGGTAAGATGCTTTTGTAGTGGAGATTTGAATGTGAAAGATTAACTACGAACGGGCTGGCCTTCTACGGCGGAAACGAATGAAAACCCGCTTATGTAGATTGCAATACACATTTACTAGAAATACAGAGGGAGAACGTAGCCTCTGTCATTAGAACACTCATCGAGGCTGCCGCGGGCTGTTCTTTCTAGCCAGCGCGCTAAGAATAGAAGAGTGCACACATTCATCATAGGGACAATTGTCCTCCATTCTCTTATGATCGAATAAATATCATCTAATATAAATATATATATATATATATATATATATATATATATATATATATATATATATATATATATATATATAGAGTACGAACCAATGGCGAGCAGTAGAAGTATTCCGGCAATGTGCTTCATGTCGAAGTAGTGCGTCTTGGGTTCGTTTGTAGACGAAGAACAAACACTTCTGCTGCGTGCTTGAGAAAATGAAGACAGTGCAACGCACCACACCAAGAGTGTCTTGCGCTCGTTCGGATGGACGGACTAGCTAACATAGATTCGAACCGTTGTGTCTGGTATTTATACGGCGACTGCGCTCTTAGAGGAAGCCCAGGCTTGGCTGCAGGTGGCAGTGGTTTCCCAACGAGTCGTTTCCAGCTATACAACGGGACGCGTTGGCGACGACTCTAGACGACCTGCTACATGCCGCTGTTGCTAAAACGACTGGAACTAGTACAACGCCTTCTACAGGCAAGCAAGGAGGACACGAGGTGATCCTCCGTTGACCCGTTCAACGCGTTTGTTCTCTAGCCGCTCCCGAGCCAGCACTAACCAAAGCGTCATCTTCTTCTCTGCTGCTACCGCCACCGCCGCGTGATTACATCATATGATGGTCATCCCCAGGACCGTCAAACCGACGGGCTGCTGACAACCAGAAACACACTTACGCCCAAACGTACATGCATCCACACACAAAATACTTTTCTTGCTGAAAAGTACTGCTGTAGCCGAGCTAGATGTTATTGTTGCAACTGCTTCGAGTTAGGCACAATAACAGCAACAACAACAACAACAACAACAACAGCAGTAACAACAACAACAACAACAACAACAACTTTCAGAGCAGTCACTATTCGTTTCCCAGAAGAAAAAAAACGCGTACAATAAACGTATCACGATTTAGTAAAGCGCACGGCAAGAAAGAGCCTAACGCAAGGTACAACAAAAGAAAAGAACGGCAGAACATAGAAAAAATAAGAAAAAGCAACAAATAGTAATAGAAATAAATTGTGTAAGCAACTCGTGAGCGTGAGACCCCTGTGTCTAGCCGTAGGTGGAAATTCCCTCCGGGAAAACACACGGCGTCAATTGGTCAGTTGTCAGCTAGACAGTGATAGTAGTGCTTACGGTCGAACTAGCGGTTTGACGGACGACAAATGGTGTAGATGCAAGAACAAAAGAAAGAGAATCTGTACTGTATAATATAATCATATGAAAAGGAAGAATTCTACCCGAGAATAGTCAATCAAACGCGTGGCAAATTCGCGTGTTTTCTTTTAGACAAGTGCGTAAGTCATCCAAGCCATATCTGCCGCCGTATAGCAAGCGTGTGGCCGAGTTTAATTGTCCCTAAATAAAGAGTTCTACATATGCTGGTTGTTGCTGCTATAGATGGAGAGTGAACTAGCGCTAGTCTCTCGCAATAAATGCCGGTAATTAGTACGGCATCTAAGGCTAGAGTTATTCTTGACGCTAACTCGGCTGCGCCGTGCGCTCACAGAAATATACGGCAGAGTATGGACTAGAAATTCCTCAAGCAAGTTGGTAAACAAAGATGTTAACAGGAACAAACTTTGTCGATAAACAAAGAGGTAGGCTCTGTCGCTGTTACCTTGTTACTTTGGCTGTAGCCGTTGCTGAATTTCCTCCCATGAAGCAGTGCAATTGATATATATGAAAACATTGAAGTAGTATCAGCCAAAGCATTGCAATAATATCGACGTCACGTATTCACGTAATAATAGCAAACATACAAAAGTCCGCGACTCACTTAAAGTGGTCGAAATGGCATCTATAAATCACGGACGGATGTTTTTTTTTTGTGGAACTAGGAAAGCAGCATTGGCATTGCTTCTTGAGACAGACCTCTTAAATGCAACTGTGCAACGGCGGGGATCAAACTCTTAAGATGCGCGATCTACAATTACATTTCCGCCTGCATGCAGGGTCCGATAATCCGTAGCGTCGACGACCTGGATTAGTGACTGAAGTGATTAAGACTGAAATCGTACGGCATGTTAGCCTGCACGTTAACCTAATTTAAGTGTCTATGTGTATATACTTGTGCAGAAAATAAAATGATGTTGTACCCCATCTGTTTATGAGAGCACATAAAAGTTGTTTTTAACACACAATTTATTCCATTTAGTAGTAATTTAGTTTTTACTGGCCGTTGTGCTGTCGATTGATAGTTTCTCTCAAGCACACCCACAAAAATGTATGATACTCAGTTTTACTAGCAGGTTTTCAACATGTTCACTAAGACCAACGATTTGGTACATCTTCGCTTAATCCTTGCACACATAGCAAGCATGTTAGTAAGTTAACATGGATCATGCAATAGCTAATCATTTATATATGTATATATATATATATATATATATATATATATATATATATTGAAGTAAACGTTTCTGCCGTTTTCGTATCTACTCGTATCGGACGGTTGCAGCAGCCTCTAGGAATCATCGGCATGAGTAGGGGTGATAACGTTTATGACAGAGCGGCCATTATTGCATCAGCCGGGAACCAGCCGGGACACCAACAGATTAGCTGCTTTCTGAAAAAGGAAGAGAATTGGTGACTGTAGAAAAAGCGAAGTAGGACTGTTCTACTGTACGAATTCCAAAATAATTCCAACGCTGCTGTAGCTTGTCGAAGTATCTTCACCATCTTCGGAGACAACGTACGGACCTGCCCAACATGAATTGCCAAGCTCCATGATGATGGTTTTAACCTAGACGATGAACCAAGATCAAGGGTGCAGGCAGTTCCCAGAGTTAAATTAAGCGAAACGTCCACTCAACTAAGGTTAAGTTGCGTTGTTGGTGAGATATCAAAGGCAGCCTTGATTTTGAACAACACGAATCTCTGCTCCCAGTACCACCAATGGACGGAAGAAAAATTTACCCAAGCGTGTTCACAACTCGTGAACAGGAAGTGCTTCCCAAACAACGCGTGATCCCATGTAAGTAACACCAGCCTTTAAAAAAATATACGATTTGGACTGAGAACCTATTGAACACCATACTCTCCGTACCTAGACCTTCACTTATTAGGTAAGTCGAAAAGTTCGTCGGCTTTTTTACCCGATTTTAAAGAGCCTTATTTATGCAGACAACAGTATTTTTATTCAATGATATATTGACCGTTTTGTTCGATAGCCTTCGCTCATCGCCTCGGTAGATCCATGATTCCTTTCTCCCAGAACGTCTTGTCCTTCTCGTCGAAATACTGAGTGAGGTGATTTTTTATAGCCTCCAAAGATTCAAATGTTGTGCCATCAAGGGAGTTCTGGAGAGACCTGAACAAGTGATAATCAGATAGTGCGAGGTCGGGACTGTAAGCTGGGTGCGGCAGCACATCCCAGTCAAACTCCGCCAATTTTTGCCGGGTGGCCAAACTTTTGTGTGGTGTCGCCTTATAATGTTGAAAAGTGACGCCCCACCTGCTTGACAATTCCGGGCGCTTCGTTGCTACTGCAGCCTTCAAATCTTCGAGTTGTCTGCAGTAGATGACGGAGTTGATCGTCTGACCCATTGGAAGCAGCTCAAAATACACGACGCCCTTACAGTCCCACCAGCAGCACAGCATAACCTTCTTCTGATGAATTTCGGGTTTAGGGATAGCTGCGGCCTGAGAACCTCTGGGGACCCAACTTCTTTTCTGTGTTACGTTTCTGTAGAGTATCCATTTTTCATCGCCGGTTATCAATCTCCTCAGAAATGGCTCATTCGAGTTCTTCCGGAGGAGTGCGTGACAGGTATCGACTCGCCCTTCAAGCTGCCTAACATTGAGGTCGTGCGGTAGCCAGATATTCCGCTTGCACGAGAAACCTGCATCATGGAGGCGATTCCAAACGGTTCCGTGGGAGACTCCCGTTACATCTTCAATTTCTTTTATGGTCAAACCTGGGTTCGAAGTAACCAGGCTTATGACTTCGTCGGTCTCCACAACAATGGGTCGTCCTGACCTCGGTTCATCTTCGAGATTGAAGTTTCCAGCTTTGAAACGGGCGAATCGCTTTTCGACTGTGGATTTGTGTACTGCGTTTTCGCCGTAGACTGCACATATCCTCCGGGTTGTTTGCGCTGCACTTATGCCTTCACGGTAGGAGAACAACATAATGTGTCGAAAATGCGTATTTTTGTCCTCCATTGCAAACAGCTGCCAATTCCGCAAACGAAACGGTAAAGTTGGAACCGGTATACCGTCGCGCCGCCACGGGTCTGCTCCTGAATGTAAACACCCAGCCGCACTCTCAGGCGGCCCTACTGCAGAGCGCGGGAATTTCAAAAATGTGGTTCCAGAAACCCGACGAACTTTTTGACTTGCCTTATATTACAGTGTGTCCCCCAAAAATGCTTACCGGAAAAAATCCAGACTTTGCGGACGTCCAGATTGAGCATATATCTTTTCAATGGGGCATGATCTCTGGGACGTTTCATTTCGGAGTAAGAGTGAAATGACTAACTAATGACACTGGTATTACTGCCCGACATAGGAGCACAACATGCGACTGCGAGACAACGTGTGGCTCACGAAGGTTCGAACAGCTAACAAATCGTGCTTCTAGAACTATGGCGAGTGATTGCATGCATTTAATCTCGTCATGCCCCCGAAAGCACTTGATTGCTACGTAATCACAGATCGCCATTATCTTGGCATCAATATGACCGTCATGAAATGCGCATTTGCCCGTTAGAGCTTTGTAAATGGGCGTAGAAATATGATTTTACATACATAATAGCTTTATTAACCGATAATTGGTTTACAATATTGCGCGTACAGAGAAGGCACGCATTCACATATACACATATTTATCACGGTTCTAAAAGTGCTCTAAGTAGTAAGTAAACAAACTGCTCTATCGCATTGTTGAAGGTGATATAAGTCACACTGTCTCCCGCAGAGTTTGCACAAGCATAATGCGGAACCTTCATGGAACTTCTCTCGAATACAGATCTTCATGTGGAAGCCATGTACAGCAAAATGTGCAATTAAGTGTCTATTCTGATAGTTGCAGCGCTTCCACGAACTACACGTCATTGACTGGGTTTCACAAAATAAGCGGGTCAATGTCTGTCATCTTATTCTCCCATTCAGACATGTACTCGTTGAAAGCTGCCGTTTTCGGTAACACGTGTATTTGTTTGTAAATTCTCAACAAATAGTGGAGTCGACGCCAGTAAATAGACTAATCTGTTGAGACTAGTGCGGTGGACTCTTAGCGTCTTCTTTAGAAAAGCCGCCTTGATTTGGTGAAGCTCCTTAAAGTTCAACTTCAATAGATGCGGCCATATCACCTGTATACCGTAAGAAGCAGTAGGCGCAATCTTCAGGTTAAAGAGATGAACGGCAACGTCCAGTGAAAGTTTATGAGGGTCTCGGATACATACTATGAAAGGACTGTAGTCCTTTCTGAATTCGTTCATCAATGTGACTCGAGAAGTTCGTACCTCGGGACGAGAACATAACCCCTAGGTATGAGAAGTTCGAGACAAATTCTATAGATTTTGAACCTAACCGTAGTTTGTCGATTCCTTCCACGTCTAAACTTTATTGCCTTTGTTTTATTTATATTTATTTCCAACTGGTTTCTATGAACGTAATGCTGCAAGGTCGCAAGGGATTGTTGCAAATGGAATCGACTGCAAGAATATAGCACCAAGTTGTCTGCATACATAAGGACGTCTACCTGCGAGTGCCGAGTCCGTATCTCACCAGAAAAAATATATGCATTTGAAATATTGGAAGTACAAACTCATAAAAGAACTTCGTTTTCAAATGCTCTGAAACGACCCGATCGCATATTCTAGTCAGCGTTATATGTTCCCAAGCAGAGTTTTCGAGATGATGTGCTTAGTTTCTGTATGGCTGTACTGGCTGTCTAGCAATCGCACATGTTGTACTCCTTCGGTCTACCACACCAGTGTCACAGTTTGTAATAATTGCACTCGTACTCCGAAGCAATTTTTTTTAGCGATTATGCTCCAGTTCCATGTCCTTGCCCGTTCATGCCTGCGGGTCCATAAATCACCCTAAAAGAAGGAAGCCGGTGCAGAGAAAACACTGGTGGAACAGGGACATTGAGGAAGCCCGGAAAGAGGGTCTCAGAGCGAGGAGGGCAATTAAGAGAGCTAGACGACACGTGGAAATACTCCTCGATCTGGTAACGGAGTACCAACAACATAGAGAAGCTGCAAATGAGTGCTCCAAAAACAATTTTGAATAATCCAGGGAGGACGAATTTACTAGCGGGGTTGTTTCCCCAGCACGCATACTTCCCTAAAGAAGTTTACAACTGCAACTATTTAGAGGAGGGATCACAAATTATAACACCTGAGGTCTCCGTTGTAGGAGAACTTCAAAAAGCTCTGAGAATCAAACAAGGTACAGCGTCAGCATTTGGCAGCATTTCTCTGATGGCTGTGAAAGCTACGTTTAAGAAGCTCCCTGAGGTTGTAGCAAATGTGACGAGTAAGATTATCAGAGAAGGAAAATGCCCACATCATGAAAAAATAGCGAATGCAGTCCTTCTGCCTAGAGAAAATTGCTGTTATATGTCTATATGCCTTATTAGATCGCCAGCAAAGAACGTGGAAGCCATTCAAGCAGAGAGGCTCCGAGTCTTCTCCAAACAAAAGGACCTGATGTCTCCACAATACGGATTCCGCAAAAACAGATTGGTCCTAACGGCTCCATAATACCTGGTAAGGCTAACCTCGGACTACTTGAAATATCGTGTCGTCACCTATGAAGGCAAGGTGATGTCTATGACGGCGGGTGTCCCACAGAGTTCCATCCTAGGGCGGCTACTGTGAACATAGCGTACGACGATGTGCTTTGACTGCGTAACATCCCCGTAAGAGTGAAGCTTTTAGCATACGAAGACGACTTGGCTGTGACGGTCCAGGCGAAGATTATACGCATTATACGTTGATAACACCCTGAAAGTTGTAGAAGAATGGATTAAGAAGGTTGGGTTGGCCTTTGCTCCGGAGAAGAGTGAGGGTATCCTGCTGGTAGGAAGGAAACAAGTACGACGCACAAACCTTGTCCTGAACGAGGATCAGATAAGGACGGTCGGTGAGACCAGGTACATGGACATACATCTGGACAGAAGAATGAGGAGAAGAATTGGAGAAGGTGGCAAACACAATAGTCAAGATCCTCCCTAACGTGGACGGACCAAGTAGAGCAGGATGTAGGAGGCTCATCACGTCGGCCGCCGAATCTATAGCGTTGAGCACCGGTGTAGTTCAAAGCTGCCAAAATGTAAAAATGGCTAAAGAATGTGTTGAAAATAACACAAAGAACCGCGGCCTTAGGGATTACTCAAGCTTATAGGACGGTCAGCACCTTGGTTGCACTTGTTTTTACTGGCGCAGTGCCCCCCCCCCCCCTAGACCTAAGAGCAGAAGAAAGTCAAAGGCTATTGGACTCAGAAAGCGCTAATAAGGAAGTCAGAGATGCCGAAACGCACATTTACTGCACGGCAGAACGAATGGGCTGCCATTCTGGATGGTGCACCGAGTGCGCGCGTGTGCGACCTCAGTCCTGACATAAGAAAGCGATTGAATCGATCGATCGGGCGATGAGGGTGATCACTTTCTGACGCAGGTAACAACAAGCCACGGCACTTCCAGGAATATCTGCAAAGCATAGGAAAGGCCCGCTCCGACACATTCGTATGCTATGACCTAGGCATCGAAGACGATGCAGCCCATACACTGTTGGTCTGCCCAGTCTGCGCAAGTCAGAATATAGGCTAGAAGAGAAGTGTTGGACCGATTGTAGTTTGACGGAGAGCTGAGCTCTACGAACCCTCCGGACCTGCCTACCCAGGGGATTTCACAATTTGTGCAATTAATCTGTGAAGGCACTCCTATCTGGAAAATAGGAGCGGCAGTGGTACGAGAGGTAGGTTGGTCAGAAGAGGGCGACTGAAGCGACTCAAGAGAGACAGATTTGCGACAGAGAGGACAGAATACGACGAACCTCTAGAAGAACCTTTTCGCAGACAGAGGGACGCAGAATGGCAGCTATAGGGACAAATCTTGAGATACCTCCGGCCAATTCATCCGAAGGACACTCACCGTTCCTCTTGTCGGTGGTTGGTACTATTAAAAGGAGAGCCGGACTGACAGAGAGTAAAGTTTAAATAGAAGATGCGTTTAGTGGGTATGATCTCGGCGGAATCAGGAGTGAGTTCCACATTGCATGTAACGGAGTGTACTTACGTAATGAATCATACAACTCCCTCCTTCAATAGAACACATGCATATATATATATATATATATATAGAAAATATTGTGATGATTTATTAATCATTTACAATACGTTTGCACACTCGGCAGTGCTCGCCTTAATAAAAATGGTGGTAAAAAGGTGTCACGTGAAGTTAAGAGTCAGTTGTCCGTGTCCTTGCTTGATGGTAGCCCCCGCTCTTATGGACCCGGTGCGAGCGGTATATCCTCAAGGTTCCTTGCAAAGTTAAAACGGTGAGATCCATAAGATTCCTCTTCGTGACGCCGAGCCCCAAGAGCGTCCTCGCAGATTCGGAGTCCCATACACCACTCATAGAGATAGTGATGGATCCGAATCTGCGAGGTTTTTGCGGGTCGGGGAGCGCCGCTCTTAGGAACTCGACGTCATATTTGGCGATCTTGTCTTGCCGTGCTTTTGCCAGGTCCCGGTTCGGGCCGCAAACGTGTGCTTTTTTAAAATGTGCCCCATCGAACCTGTTGTGTAGTTGTTGAGACCAGTAATCGGTCCCTTGTGTAGCGGTCTCAATGGAGGTTCCCAAGCGCTCTCAAAGAAGTCTTGTTTTCGCAAAATATTTTTGGTGGTTAATATTAAAATCGGTGGTTAGCATCCATTGGACCCCAAGGTGCGTGGAGCGTTGTAGTGCTGTCAGGCGGGAGAGGCGGAGTCTGGGAATGAATGTTTGGAGGCAGGGGATGTCCAGACCGCCGTGTGCTGTGTGCGTGTACAGGTAGGCGTTCGGCACCGAGTTTTCGAGCTTAAGCCATTTTGACTTAACAACCTTTCTGATCTCTTTATCTAGGTCACTAAGGAGTGCGTAAGATGGTCTGGGACCGGAGACCAGTTTATATAGGAGACGGGGATTGAGAAAGTCTTTCAAAAATATGAGTCTTTGGTGGGGTTTAAGGGGAGCTATCGTGAGTCTGTTGAGAAAATTAAGGAGTATATCCTTGGTGGAGTCAACTCTGCCATTGCTGTCAAAGTCGACTCCAAGATATCTCCATCGATCGCTCATACCTTTAGCTGGCAATTGCCGATCTCCAACGTTAAATTCTGGTACGGTATTGATAAAACCTTTACCTTCCTTCCTATTAAATAGGTGGGAGATAGTAAAGCTTTTATTAGTATTAATTTCAAGGCCTCGGGATTTCAAAAGTGGGTCCGCAATATTAAGGAGCCGTTGGAGAGTGGGTTTCGTGGAGGCTAGGAGGATGAGATCATCCGCAAAGGCTAAGCCCATAAGGCGGATGTCATCAGTAAGTTGGTACCCGATATTAGTTTTGTCTAATTTTGAAAGAATGTCGTCGATATATATATATATATATATATATATATAACTATGTTATAAATGTATACTAATGTTATTATTATTAATCTATATCATTGTCATCACAATATATATATATATATATATATATATATATATATATATATATATATATATATATATATATATTGTGATATATTATACTTAGGTCTCATTCCCTATTGTGTCGGCTGCCGCATGTTTGGAGCGCTCTACCAGGACGCATACGATCTCTCTCCTCTGTGAGTATATTTGTGCGGGAAGTGAAAAAGTATCTTGCTACCGGCTCTGGTATAACAGATCGGTGAGGGTATTAGCAGGCGCTGTGAAGTGAAGAGCTGTGGAGATGGAAATTGATTCATGAGTTATAGGAGCCACCATACAAAGGGTCGGCAATACTGTTGTGACGAGCGTATTTCCTTGCTACAATGTTGAATCACACCGATGAACTGATCACCGTTTACTGTGTACACACCTGTATATATATAACCATGTGACTGTGTAAATCACTCTATTTTATGAAATGTAATTTTTTTTTTCGAAAACTTAAGCATTTGTAATGCAGTTTCGCAAATAAACCACGTTCTGACTCTGAATCTGAATATATATAAACACAATCTTGCGAGCGCAATGAAGATGCATACGAACACACGGCATATGTTTAATTCACACCACGCCACCGTGGGTGACCCTTTATTTTTATTGTAATGATTTGCTCTTCTTCACAGAATCATCACCGTGTCGTCGTCGCCACTCAACCGTTGTTTTTTTGTCTATCAATACGAGAGTCAGCTCCCCTCGACAGCCTCCCTCACGTTTTTTCTTGTTCTCGGCCTCACCTATTCGCCTAAGCAAGCGCGAAATCTCCTTCTTCGTCTTCACCTCACTCGATCTGCAGCCGCCTTAGTTGTTGCGGTGTGATTGATGTTCTTATCATTATAATTATCATACCATTATAATAATAATTATTATTATCATCATCATCATCATTATTATTGTCATAATTATTATACTTGTAATTAATATTATTATTATTATTATTATTATTATTGTTACTGTTATTGTTGTTGCTGTTGCTGTTGTCGTTCCATATCATCGTCGTCGTCATCATCATCATCATCATCATCGTATCTATGATTATTCTTAGTATTAGCCTACGAACCTATTTTAATGACCATCCTTAGCATAACCATCATAATCATCATCATCATCATTATCGGCATCTCCAGTCTAATTGTCGTCTACAACATTCATAACTCTTCTCGTTTTCATTGATTCCCAACATTGAGAGTGACAGCGTCTAATTCGTCTTTCGGCCTCTTCTCTTCAAAGTGCTCGTCTCTGTATGAACGTATGATGTATAGAGGTGTCTTTTAGTTCTCCGTCCACTGTGTGTTGCTTAAGCTTGAGGTGTTTACCATTCAAGCTCTTCGTTTTCTGCTTTTTGTCTCTCCTATTGATCCTGTTGTCGTTGTGCTGTGTCGCTGTTGTTGTGTTCGTTCGTTGTTATTTGAAGTATTATGATTACTAATAATAATAATATTATCGTCCTGGTGAAAACTGTCTCTTGTGTCGTAACAATGGTTATCGACGACAATAGCCGAACATTTTCGTTCTTTTTCCATTATTACCACATTGTGTGTGTGTGTGTGTGGGGGGGGGGGTGGTGTGGGTGCTCTCATCACCATACCTGTCGTCATGACCGCATTTGTCAACGCGATTACATAAAAGCAACTCGAAGAAGCGAAGGAACCCATTTGTTGCGTTTCCGTAGCGACCTTGACTCCCTTATCGACCTCTTTCTGCTCGGCAGAGTAGTAATAGAAATAGCGTTGATGTATTTGTTGTTGTATTTGTTGTTGCTATTGTTGTTGCGGTTGTTGTTGCGGTTGCTGCTGCTGCTGCTATAATTGTTGTTCTTGTCCGGTCTTGCGTCTCGGCCTACTCGACTTCTTGCTGCCACACGTATTCGAATGCAGCAAAGACTGTTCGGCCTATTCCAGCTATAAAGAGGCGCTGGCCTATAGAAGGTCGAGGCACACCACGTCTTTTAGCTAGCCCGGGTGTCGCCAAGCTTCCAGCTTACCAACTAACGAACTAACTTACAACTTCATCAGCGTTTTAAGGCAGGCCTTTAACACGACATGAGCTCCCATGCTCCGTGTTCACGTGTCCTGCCTACAACGGTCCTGCCTATAACGATACAGCTTCTCGCGGCCGTGTAGCTTGTAGCTAAAGTGTCCTCGGACGCGCGGAAGCCACGTCCTCGAACTCTGTAGTAATAATTGTTTGACTTTTGACGATCTCGACTGAATGCATTGCAGTTTTTGCTGCAATTGCCAATGGAGACCGACGATTGCTATCTGTCTTGTTGTCATTTTCAGATAGCTTTGTCGTTTGTTGTTGTTGTTGTTGTTGCTGCTGCTGCTGCTATTGTTGCTATTGTTGCTGTTGTTGTTGTTGTGTCTGTTGTTGTTGTGTCTGTTGTTATATTTAATATTGTCAGTGTCATGCGTTTGTTCATGGCGGTGGTGATGGTAGTGTAATGCAGATGCATGTGTTGTTTTCGTTAATGCTGCTGCTGCCAGTGTTGCTGTTGCTTGTTTCCGTTTATTCCGTTGTTTCGGTCTCTACCTTGAATCGCTCTCTGCCCCAAACGGAAGTATACACGCTAGAATAAGTTGTAACCATAAGAACAGATCAGAGAACAATCGTCGTGGTAGCAGTAGTAGTAGTAGTACTAGTAGTAATAATAATAATAATACCTACAACAACAATTCATAGATAAGTTTACAACGTCCCACCTGAATAGCGAAGAGCACTAAATAAATCACTTTATCTACACGCGCAAATTCGACGCAGCGCAATTCGAGCTCAGTACGCACGCAAGCTGGCTTGGGTAGACGTACAGTTGGTTAGGAGCGACGGCGGGAGGAAACGAAAGAGATCGCTGAGATGGCGTCGTGCCTTCATTGTGTCATGTCACTGTAACGTTGCCAATGCATTATGCGTCGAAAGTATCCCGGCACCCCCCCCCCCCCCCCCGGGAGACGAGGGCATACGCGATGGGCTCGAATGGCTCGTTGCGCGTACATAGAAGCTACCTTGTGTTGGCATTTAACGCTCGCCGTTCCATCTCCTCCATAGACGTGATGGGCAGACATCACTACTCCCCCGAACTCATAGCCAACGGGGCACGTCATGCACTATGAATGCCAGCATCAAACGCCTGGTAGGCTCTGTTACGTGACTGCATCGGGGTTATGGCCCGATACAACAAGAAAATATTGCGTTCACATGTATGTATATATATATATATATATATATATAGATGTATATATATATATAATATATATATATATATATATATATATATATATATATATATATATATATATATATATATATATATATATATATATATACATATATATATATATAGTACGAAAGACGGTATCAATAATCGGAAAGCTAGACACAATACAAAATTCAACAGCTAATATCCGAGAATACTGAGCCCGATCACGACATAACTGAGCATTGATTCTGAGCGTGTCAACGAGTTGAAATTAGGAACATACACTTATATATATGTCTATATATATATATATATATATATCTATATATATATATATATATATATATATATCCTAGAGCCATATACCAACTGCCGAGCTGTTTTGTAAAACAAATCATTGGTAGTGTTCTATGCAAACAATGTGCGGATCAGACGCAGTGAGCCGCTTGACACGCAAGTCAGATATGAATCCGTGTGTCATGCCTATAACTTATTATAAATAGATGAACGTAGATTTGAGTCAAGCCAGTGTTACAACGATTGAACCTCCAACGTGTAACAATGATGAAGACACATGTTTTAGCTACTCAAAAGCTATCACTAAGCGATCGCACAGCGACGACATCGCAGATGGCGGGGTGGACTTCACCACTTTTCCGTTTGTTTTCGTTTCGGCTACTTCAAACATTCTCTTTTTTGCCCCGATCACTATACCACCACCACCAACAACAACAACAACAACAACAACAACAACAAAACAACAACGAGCATACGCTAAGCTTGCAAAGCTATCTGAATCAGCACCTATTCATACGTACGCATATATATATATATATATATATATATATATATATATATATATATATATATATATATATATATATGTATGTGCATTTCCTAAAGGTTTCGATGTACAGCGGCTTAACTCTAACTATTAGACTACTACCTGTGTTCGTGACGACTGCCTTGTATCTTATGAGTCTATCCCGATCTCCGCGCCTCTGGGAGTTGCAACCCTGTTGACGTGGCACCTACCCGATCTGTCGAAGCGAGTACATTTCGTCCGTGTATTCAATGAATTGAATGAGGGCACCGTACCTGTAATTGTTGTTACGCGTATATGTGTTTGGGTCTATCTCAGTGCGTAGGTCTCTTTGCTGTAGGAATTAGTGTACGACGCGACGAGACATCATTGGCTAGATTTACCGACTACGCCAAACCAATCAGGTTTTCGTTTATCAAATACTGCCTAATAGGCAGACATCTTCGTCAAAACAAACACAAGGTCCAGAAAGTCTCGCTGCTTGTTACAAACTATATATATATATATATATATATATATATATATATATATATATAAATGCCTTGATAGCGTGCCTTTTGAGCGACATTCCGGAGGACGTTTCCCAGAAAGTGTGGTCTATTACGTCGCTCACTGCCGAGTGCCCTACAATACAGCAGGACACTCAGTAACGGTGCTATCTGTTCTTGTAGTAATAGTCAGTTATGTTGTTAGCCGGCTGGCTTGCCTTGCGTCGTACATCGAGGTGTTTAGGAGGCCGCCCTTAGTTAGTGGGAGAACGAAAAAAAAAATAGAGAAAAAGCTCGACCTTAATAATGAGCAGGCCTCAACGACCGCCTGAAGTAAGTAAATGTATTTCATACGGTCTCATAGAATGCTTGTATCTACGTTACCGTCGGGTGTTGTTTCGCCCGTTTTTATAAGCAACAGCCAATTGTCTTTGCAAGTATAGCTGTCTGTCGTAAATTGTGTGTTTCTGTTGTTCTGGTCGTTGATGATTGTTGTTGTTGTTGTCGTTCTTCGCCTTCTTGTTGCTGCTTGTGTTATTCTGGTTGTTGCTGATATTGTTGTTGTTGTTGTTGTCGTTGTCGTTGTTGCTGTCTCTGTTGCTGCTCTATCTGGTATCTTCGCCATTATCAATCTCACCGGCGTCACCGACCGTCAAATGTACAACGTTTCCTGGAGGCTGCTAATGCCCACCTGCTGCTAAGTAACTGCGAGCTTGTGCGCCATCCGCACACAAATAGTCTTACTATAAGTGTCAAACCGTGTAGCAGGCGACGCATCATCTCGTCGTCGTTTCGGTATTGCGCCATCTCATCATCGATTATGAGAAGGTTTCCTTTCACTGGCGTTAGCTTACTGTTTCTTCGATTTGTAACCCGTTCCCCCGGCATACACCAAGCCAGTTCAATCAGTTCGGCCTAGAGCTTCACGCTTTGCTTATCTACTACTATACAACTCTTCCTGAGATTTACTGACTAGTACGCATCGCGATATAAATAGATATTCTTCATCAATTCATTCATTCATCCATCCATTCGTTGGTAACTATCGCCCGGAGAATAACTGAATGAGCTAATTACTTAATGAATTCACCCTAGACTAAGTTCGAGATGATGAAGATGATTACTTACTAACGTTACGGCTTCTACTGCTGTCATTTCTGCATGAGCATTAAAGTTATCTTACGTATTGTTATTATTCTTATTCTTATTATTATTATTATTATCGCAGCATATTCTTGTCCTTGCTTGGACGTCCAGGACTGGTACGCGACGCTCAGCTGGGACGTATGTCGAAGCGTATGTATGTATGTATGTGTATGTACTTGTAACATTGTATGTGTATATACGAATGGATGTTTGTGCCATTGCGTCTTCGAGTGGCTCTGCAACACGGCTCGCGAGAGCCTGCATTCATGATGAGTTACATCGTCTTGATAGGTCTACACATAATCTATTATAGTTCGCACAGAGGTGGAAGCTTTCGAAACAAGTTCCATGCTGCTACTGTGACTGTAACTCGACAATGGTTCGCCATCGTCGTCAAATTTTCGTCGTCGACATCATCATTCGTGATGCGTGTTGTGCCTGCCGCACATTCTTGCGGCCAACCCGCATAACTGTTAATCTTCTTCTTCCTGCATACATGGTAGGGAGAGACCGAGCTCCAGGCTTGGCATGTCGCCAAAGGCAGCCGAACGATGAACAAAAAAGAACCCACCGAGGAGAGGTGTCTGCCACGTGGCGCTAAACACACATAAATACGGCTCGGCCACATTGGCGTGATCATCATAAGGTCATCCATCGCCTACGCCTGTACCACGCACCGTGTCGATCACAGTATCCATTCGCCAACATACATACATACATAGATACATACAAGCATACATGCATACGAGGCATATGCGTCTTCCATCTACATACATACAAACGTTGACAGATTCGAACGTCAGTGAGACAACTCGCTGAGCTGCTCAGCGAGTTGCCTCACTGAGGTGTGTGGCGCGGCTCTCTTATCGCTGCGCATCGTCAATATCATTATTACTAATCATCGATTATTAGTACAAGTAACTGTTAGATTTATACGTATGATAATTGTAGTAGTAGGTAGTAGTAATTATTATTAATATTATTATTGATTAGTATTATCTTACTTTTGCTATTGTATTCTACTAGTGCGGCTATTACGGAACGACTCGTATATAATTACTACCACGACTCTTCCTACCACGAATGTATTTGTAATTAGCGGTTATTCTTCTTCTTCTGCTTCATCATTATTAGTATTATAGTCGTCGTCTTCGTTGCCGCTTGCCGCCCCCACCATCGATGCCGATAGCAATGTGATTCTTCTATCTATAGAAGTGATAGTAATTCTTAGTATTAATATTATTATTATTATCGTTATTATAGTTGTTCTAATTATTATTACTACTGGCATCACTTCATTATGTAATATGTATATATACACAACTGACATGCTTTCACATTTACAGAACATATCCGTCGTTGCGATCGAGGAAGGTTGGTTGGTTGGTTGGTGGGTAGATAGATAAATAGATACAACGGATTACTGAATTGCTCGTATTCTCTCGCTTTCTTTGTTTCTTCTTTCTCTCGTACAAGAGTCTTAGCTAAGTTTATCATCACCTTTTCCCTATGTTTCTCTATAGATGACATATTGGATGGTTGCTAAATGGTGGTCTTGAGAATCCGCCGTGCGTGTGTCCCAGCCACCGACAACCGACCCGCTATTGCAGGCCAGACTGAATTGCGCATCAAATTGTCTTTCGTTTGCCCCCGTCATTTTAACATCATCACCCACTGCGTCCGAAGCCTTCCGAGCACCTGGCAGCCAGAAAAAAAATCGAGCTATTCCTAACAACAATTCCTAGTCTCCTTGTCTTCTTTCGTTCTACTTTTTTTCTACATTTTGACAGCGATTTGAATGTTTCTCTTTCACCTCCTCCCCCATCTCTCTCTCTCTCTTCTCTTTCTCCCTACAGAGGTTGACAGAGGTTTGACCCCCGGCATGCTTAAAACAGATTCATTCAACAGAGAGGTTTGAGTGCGATACTTCATTAGGTGAACTTCTGCCCTTAGTGAACGAGTTTGTCGTGTGTATCGTGCGTGCCTCGTCTGCCGTGAGCGACATCCTACCGCTCACGCCATAGCGTCATACCTGTCGTCTTTCTCTCTGTCTCTCTGTCTGTCTGTCTGTTGTCACCATTAGTCACGTAACGATTTACCCCGGGGCACCGGCGAGAGTCTTCGAAGGCCGAAGGCGCGCGAAGAAGGGTGATGAGGTGCTACGCACGAAACGAAAGCCCGCAAACGGAGGTGCTTCTCGGCTCTCCCCCGAACTCCACTAGCAGTAACACAGCAGCATCGGGGGGGAAGACAGGAAGTTTGTTCCAGCCTGTCCGTCGGAGTCGGGAGTTTCATCGCCATGCTCTGCACTGGTGTATGCGTTTGCCTGCGAGGAGGAAATTGGCCTTGTGTCGCCTTGCCGGCCGCCGCTGCCGCCGCTGCGCCCGCGTTCAAGAGCCTCGAGTTCTTTCCGCGTTTCCCTTCGTCGGCCCGAGCCAGCAACCCGTTAAGCTCCAGCGTGTACCCTTTCCGCCCCCCCCCCCCCCAACTCGCAAGGGACTGCGTCCGGCAGGCCGGGTTTCGCCATTCCTTGCAGGCATATTTGCACATTGACACGATCCCACGACACTTTCATCCATCCGTGTTAGCTTCGGTCACGACGCTGTCGATATCTCTTGTTTGTCAATTCCTTCGTCATTGGTTGATAGAAGTTGGATGATGGATAGATGAATGGAAGGCTGGCTGGCTGGCTGTATGTATGCACGAATGCATGCATGCATTTGGATGGGTTGATCGATGCTCTGTTCAGCAAGGAACAGTCTCACAGTAAGGGGTAGTAGTAGTAGTTATAGTAGTGTGAATAGTAGTAGTAGTAGTAGTAATAGTACGAAGCGTACTAATTCTAGTCGGTGATACAGTAATACCTCACGAGATTTGTTTTGTCCTGTCTTGATGTGTTGACCGACCACTTGCCGTGTCTATCAGCGCTTTTAGCTGCTCCATTTTTTGTTTGTTGTTTTGTTGTTGTTGTGTTGGATGTTGTGAGTTGTTGTTGTTGTTGTTGTTGTTGCTGTCACTGTGGTTGTGGTTTGATGTCTATTGCATGACGCATGGTGATGACAACTCTTTGTTGTAGTAGAAGGCTCTCTTTTCTCGCATCATTCCCAGTGGTTCCTAGCCTACATTTATTTGTTTCTTTTTACTAGTACAGCTGTGTGAGTCCGTATTCCTTGAGGTGAGACAACGTGGGTTCAGAAAATCAGGCACGTCTGCTGCTGCTGATGTTGTTGCTGCTACTGCTGCTGTTGTTGTTGTTTAACGCTGGTGTTCTTTTGCTGCTGCATTACAGTATGCTATATCTGCAGTCGCCACTTCTCGGAGGATGAGCCACCAACCACTGCAAATGAACAGGACAAAAACACATGGACGCCGATCACAGCATTAGCGTTGAGTGTATACTAGTTGCGTGTGTTGATAGTTATTTTCTAGGACTTACAGATGTCGAACGCAACCCCTTAACTTTAGTTACGTGGGCTTCACAGGGTCCAGGCGCTTGAAGAGTCTAAACTTAAACTGCTAGCTGAAAGCTCTACCCTATAACGTGTAGGAAGGGTCCGCTTGAAACGCAACGGCGCATCCATTTCAGTGAGCTGCATGCAATATCTATATAAAAATGGTCACTGCAGTCTCTCATTTCATTCAAGCTCACATTATACTAGAAGTATGGTCAAGTAACGGCAGAACCGTCAACCCTTGCCTATTAGCATAAAGCAACCTTTGCAAAATCCGGCGGCACCAAGGAAAACCAACAAACTTGTAAGTCAAAAGACGTCTCTATAAGTTGTTTATAGAAAGAACTCGGAGTTGACAAGCGGCCTGTCCCTCCCAAGTAAATACTCCTGTTTAACCTTGTTGAAAGCAGTTACATCTCTTAGCCTCGTTCAGCTTATCGTATCGCTCTTACGGAAAGACCCTGGTATGGTGCAAGGTAGCTTAGCGGACGTATTCTTCAAAGGAGTGGGAGTTTCGTAAGGAAGACACCTAATTTAATCATATCTCTGTCGACCAGACGCTCAACACGCACTGGCTTACGCCAACTTTGCACTGCTGATGTTAACCCCTAACTAAAGTCAAGAAAGAAAAACACAATCATATTTCGAAGATCCGTTTTGAGCTTCTGAAAGCATGTTCCGGCAGCGCTTCTTCCTACTAGACGTACGTGAGTAATCTCCGCCATGATTACGGTAGCGTATTGAAAAGTACTAGCAGACAAAGCTGGAATAGAGAAAGAAAACTTTGTAAAACCATTGTTCCATTATGGTGGCCATGCTCCTATACATATGTTGGATCAATAATATACAATCAAATCGATAAATATGACCTGTCACGCTGCCAAACATCACGTCTACGGGCGGCAGCTTACCGAGCCTAACTTTGCCTGGCTGCCTGAACGTATTCAGTATGCATCGTGGTGTCCAACGAGAACCTTTTTCAAGTAGAATGTAAGCAATTTCTCATAATGGCCGATCGACCAACTGCGTCTAGAGAATTTCAGCAAAGATCAGCGAATGCATTCGCTCTTCCCGCCGGATGGACCTCGAATGACATTATTAAAATTCTTTCTTTTTCCGAAACCGATAGCTTACAAGGTTACGGCCGAGCAATATGGTAGGATTTTTTTGGAGGCTATATCATAAAAAAAAGACGGAATCTGTCTGAAGCCACTGAATTTCACCGTAGACGCAAAAATCTACCGGCGAAATGGCCGTTGGCTTCCCACAATGCAAACGCAAATCCCCTGTTATGGGACAGAGCGAATCTCCAGCTTATGTGCACGTTTTTCTACTTCAGTTACTCCTGATTTAGCCAGCATCGCCTCAGTGGCAACCCACATCGTCAGTCATTACTCGGCCGAACACATAACATCTGCCACCATACTACTCATCGAAAGAGGAGCGAGAAGTACGGCGTAGCCTGTCTTAATACAGTAACTCTGATACAAATGGCACAATTGATCTGTAAAGAAGCCCAACCCCCAATCTAGCCAAATTTGTAATTATGCTTTAGGCAACGCAGGTTTCCGTCGCAATCTTTGCGGGTTAAACGTAGCACAAGTTGCCGGAAATCGGTAAACCTTTTACCGTCACTAAGAACACTAGCGTAATAATACGCGGTATACTACTGTATATATTTTTTTATATATATATCTATATTTATATACGTAGCATTAGCTTGACTTACACGTGTTGGGTGGAAACGTGGTGGTACTGCTGGCGGCTGTCTGTTTTTAGTAGTAGTAGTACGAGTGGTTTTTGTTCTTGTTGTTGTCATGGCTCTTGTTGTTTAACTCGTTGCAGTTTTCCAGCCTTCAATGTCCGCCAATCCTCGACAATCCAACAGTGAGTCGTCAGCATTCAGCTTATTGCCACTACCGCCGTCTCTCCAAAGGTCCACCACGCGCCGGAATCTCGCCACGACTGGGGCAGGGTCTTAAGTAAGGTCACCATGCCATCAGCACAGTGAGTGTCGTGTTGTCGTCGTCGTCGTCATCGGTGCTTCTACCGCCCCCCCCCCCCCTTTCCGCCCGCTCCCATTGGTGAGAGCTCGTAGACGAGGAAGGACGAGGAGAGGAGGAGGAGAAGGAACATGTCGAGTCAAGCGCCCCCAAAGAGCACCAAAATGCTGCTCGATGTACGTTGAATGGCGACGACGACGACGACGACGATAGCAACAACGCCACTATCTGCTGATCATCTGCGACCTTACGTTGCCCAGGACAGGGACAGCGACGACACCCGCTGATCGACCTTTTGCTGCTGCGCCGATATGTTGGTAGGCATCTGGCAGACACCGCGCGCTCATCTGCGTGCCTGTGCGTACTGCGTAACTCAGTTTGCTATCAGCGTGCACAGGACTCGCAGCCAGGCCGGCTGGAGGTGATCGGGAGGAGGTGGATGGCCGTAATCGCTGGGACGACCCGCTTGCGAGAGGCCGCCCAGATGCGACTGCTGCTGCTGCTGCTGTTGCTGTTGCTGCTGCTGCTGCTGCTGGTGTGGGGGGTAGTGACAGAGGCGGTAGAGGCGGCGGGGGTGGAGGACCTCCTGCGCCCGGATACGGCGGGTAGAGATACGGAGGGCGTTGCTTGGACCGTGCCCCAGGCCACCATGACCTAGACCACCAGGACCTAGACCGCCAGGACCTAGACCGCCAGGACCTAGCCCACCAGGACCGAGGACTCCAGGACCAAGGCCTACTGCCGATAGGCCCGGCGGTAGGCCAGTTGGTGTCCCGCCGTTGCCGCCGTCCGCCGCCCCCAGGGCCTCCAGGACCACCGCCCCCAGGACCGCCCGGGCCTGCGAGCGCCGCCAGCGGAGGCGTTCCCGCTACGGCCGCGGCGGCTGCTGCTGCCGCTGCCGTATTGAGCAGGCCCGGATGCTGACTGAGGCCGCCGGGCTGAGCGTCGCCAAGAGCCACAG